>JAOYNN010234979.1:0-10545 GCA_025770095.1 Goniobranchus kuniei
ACCAGAGCCAATAATTTTAAAGACACAGTCTTATCCTCATCATTATATTTATTTAATGTGGTACCTATAGGAATTGGGGCTTCCGCCAGGTACTTGAGTAGTGGTATTCCCCAACCTCAATCTTAATAACGTAATTACCTCGTCACATTAATTGAGGGCTATATTCACGGGATAACCTACGTTACAATGATGTTGATGTTTTTGTTGGTGGTGGTGGCAATGATGATGATAATAGTCATTATGACGATGGCGATGGTGCTTACGATAATAATGAAGAAGAAAAAAGGAGGAGAATGAGTAGAAAGAGAAGAAGAAGGAGAAGAAGGTGAAGGAGGGGGTGATTGTTGGTGACACTATTATTTTCTTACACATATCAAATACATTAGGCTTAGTCTTAGCCTTAGTCTTCAAATTGGCTGACTGACTCAGATTAACTGAGTATTAATTTCAACGCACGAATTTCTAAGTATGCTTGAAATTTGAGCTAGAATGTAGTTTTTAGAGTGATATCCTTAAATTGTTTCTTGAAATCTTCAATACTATTACTGAATTTCATTGTATCTGGTAAGCTATTCCAAAACCTGATTGTACAGGTGGCAATTAACATTTGATTGTGATTAAGTATAAGCACAAATTCCCACGTCATATTTACACGTATTCATAATATTATAAATCAAAGCAAATTTGTCCGGCGCATATCCCTTGCGTACATTAAAATTTCATCCTTTTCTATTTTTAAGCGTCATTCCTTGCACCAGTATTTTTGGCGTGACTTGTGATCACTTGTGCCACTAGTTTGGGTCAAACCGAATTTAACTTCCGCCACTATTTTGAACGAGGCTTCCTCTCACATGTGCACATATTCAACAGTTCAAAATTGTGCTAACTGCTGACTTTAGCCACTTTTTATTTCCTTCATTCCATGTAGATCGCTTGACAAATTGGTAGTGGCTTAGCTAGGCTTGTTAGAGACATGTGGCTTCTTATTACGAGCCAATATTACATATGTTGATAAGAACCCCTGTTCTTCCAATCCTAATACTGGCCTATCCAACATTAGGCTACCTCGCATAGTTCACCTTTAAAGGGATAGATGATGTATTTTACAACACTTTATTTTATCATTAAGCTTACTGTCTTCGTTTGGTTGAGTCAGAGCCAACCGTCGTCTTGTAAGTAGTTGTACATAGTATCTATAATGTCTAGATCTGGATTAGACATAGATCAAGATCGAGTAGACCTATTCAGTCAAGAGAACTGGGAGGACAGCATTGACTGACACGCTTTAGGCATAAATCAGGTCACATCACGCACGTATCACCTATTTTTCGGCGGATACGATACTAGGACGTAAATCCGAGGTCAATAGAACGAAATGAAAAGCATTGAGGCTGATGAGTTGAAGCCTCAATGCCAGCCTTTATCGAGTCCCTGTATCGATGGAAATATTCGGCTCTACCCTCATTTATCTGGAACGATACTATAAAGATTCAATGGGAAAGACCATGGGAAAGAGGCTTTACACATTGTAGCCTCATTTGTATTGATTGGCTAATGTCGTGGTCAGCGAAAAGCAGTCTCTTCAGCTGATTGGCTAATGCCGTGCAGGCATCATCTAGGCTAGGGAATGACCATTGTGTGAAGATTACGATAGGATAACAGAATGTTAAAAATGCCTTTTCTTGTATAATTTTAAGCAGGTAATCAAACAATTTAAAGGTGGGGCTTAGCCTCAATAGCCTACATGTAGATAATCCACTGCGAATTGGGTTGCTGCTTGTAATTTGAGCCTGAGCTGACAGCTCAATCTTGCTCACTTGTTGCATTCCAACTTTGCAAGCCGCCCACGCTTAAATAAATAAATAAATTAATTAATTAATTAAAGCACTTATATAGCGCAGTTTCCACCCTAAAGTGATCAGTGCGCTTTACAACATTCCTGAACGACATAGTACATGTTACATCAATACATTCGTCTTATAAATACACAAAACCAATAGTTCATCAAAACAACGTACAATCATATAAAAACCTTCATTATAAAAATCCATTTGAACATAAACATTCCATCAATAACTTAGTAGATTTAAATACTTTAGAGAAATGCCTTCTTGAAATATTCTGTTTTTAGGTTCTTTTTAAATGAATTGAAGGGGGACTAGATTTAGTTGCTAAGCTCAAATCGTTCCACATATGGGAGGCACTAACACAAAATGACTTTCTTGTTGAATTATTCACATCTGGTTTTCTTGATTACAGCATACCATTAGCTGACCTGAGAGAGCAGGTAGGCACATATTTTGAGACAAGTTCTTCTATGTAAGTTGGTGCCATGCTGTTAATTGCTTTGAAAGTGTAGCACGTTATCTTAAAGTCAGTTCGATTTGCTCTAGGCAGCCAATGACGTTTTGATTGTACTTGAGTGATATTTTTCTGAGTTTTGGTCAAGGTAATTATTCTAGCTGCCTTGTTTTGAATCTTCTGCAGTCTTTGAATTACACATTTTGGACAGCCAATTAACAAAGCATTGCAATAATTAAGTCTACTTAGGACTAAAGATGTCATCAACAATTTACAGATGTCCTGATCTATAAGGGGTCTTATTTTACCAAGCATATGGAGGTGAAAATTGCGACATTTGATTACATTGGAGACATGATGAACAATTGCAAGCTTGTTGTCTAAAGTAACACCTAGGTTTCGTACCTTTGTCGTAGATATAATGTCGACGTCAGTTCCACAAACATTGATGATTTTTGAAAATGCGTTTAGTTTTCTTTTTGGTTTTAACAATTTTATTACTTCTGTCTTATCTTCATTACGCTTAAGTTTATTTTCGATCATCCATGTCTTAATAGATTTCAGACATGCTTCTATTTTTTTAAATAATTTCCTTTTCATGGATGGGTGGGAGAGGGGAATACAATTGTGTATCATCCACATATATGTGATAATCCAAACCAAATGTTTCTATTATTTTAGTCCAGAGTTGGACATAAAGGGTGTCAAGAAGAGGACCAAGGACTGATCCCTGGAGAACTCCAAATTTCAACGTTAATGGGTTAGAACGGGCTTGATCATCAATCATGACAGTTTGACTACGACCTTTTATGTAAGAAGAAAACCATTTCAAAACCGTTCCTTTAAAAGAAAACACATCTTCAAAGTGATGAATCAAAATGTCATGATCGATTGTATCAAACGCTGCGCTCAGATAAAGCAGTATCAATAGAGCAGATTTTTCATAATTTGCATAATTCACAATATCATTGAATATTCTTTTTAAGGCAGACTCAGTACTGTGACCATTTCTGGGAGCCGACTGGAATTTTGAATAGAGTGTGTTCGCAAAAAGATGAGTGTGTACTCTTTGTAGCCACGACTTTCTCCAGTTCTTTCGAAATGAATTGTAAATTTGAGACAGGCCTTTAGTTCTTAAATTGGTTCTTGTCAAGACTTGTTTTTTTAAGAAGGGGTTTAACAACTTCTCCTCCAAGGTGGCACTTTTCTTGCTACTCATCTTTTGCTCGTGGTGCATTTATTTTCAAATCACTCACCTGATGATGTCTCAGTTAAGATATTCTTGTCCTGAACTGACACTCAAACAAAACTGGCTCATCTGAAATGGCACTTGTGGAAACGTTGTGGCGGAACTGAAAATTTTTCTGTGAGAAAATGTTGGTGCATATGATGACCGGTAGGTGGCGCAAACGTTTGTTTGCTGAGGTGAAATGGTCATGTGAATGTGTTGGAGTTTCAATTAGTTATTAAAAACCAGTTCTTGTAGAAATAGTTTGAATTATTTTGTGTTAAGGTCGTCGTCATTGTCCATAATATGGAAGTTGAAGTCTCCACCAATTTGAACTCTATTAACGCTGTTGATTGTATCCAAAGGTAACGACAATTCGTTCATGAAGTATGTTGGGAGATGTCTCTTTTTTGCGGATTTCTTGTTTTTATTACGGATGAGGAACACGCAAATCAGGCGATTTACCGTTTTCTGTGTTGAAATTGACAAATGTATGGTCAAAGGAGTCGGTCTCAATACCAGGATTAAGGGAAGCAGCGTTTAAACAATCCCAAAAACAATGGATGTTCCGCCTCTGCCGTATTGATGTTTGTTTAAGACTCAAAGCCTGCGAAAACCATTGCAACGAGAAGGGGCTTGTCCCCCTCCTTGAACCAGGTTTCAGAAATAAAGATGATGCACGCCTTTGACTCCAAGATTAAACCGTTAAGTTGCAAGGTGCTGTTTGTGCAGGAGCGAGAGTTTCTTTTGATCACACGAAGGTCGCCTAGGCTATTAGAAGCAGCTGAAGAATACGGGAATTCGTTATAATAGGGTTGCAGTTTTCCACCCTTTGTTCCCCTCCTCGTACATTTTTGGCCGATTAGTAATGGTGATATTGTTTCAATGGCATGGTAGTCGACAAGCAATGAGTGTTCACAAATAAATAAGAGGGGCAATTTTCGAGATAAGTTTCTCCCAGCATTCTATATATACTGAGCGCCATTAATTACTGGCCAAACTTCAATGGACTATAACTCCTTTAATATTCCAGCTACCTTAGTTTGACTTGTATCAAATTAAAGTTTACTTACTGTCTAGCACGGTCTTAGGCACCTTATGTGCGGAAATGCCAGATAAAAATGTAATTTTGGGGAATTCCCGAACTGAGATGAACTATGCATACTTTACAGGTACTAATTGTGCCCACAAAATTCTCTCGCAAATGCATTGTTTTCAGCAGGACAATGCTCTTGCCCAAACTTCTGACTTAGAAAACACATTTTTTTTAAACTTCCTGGTGGAACATACCCTTAAAACCCTTAAAACCCTGGACTGGCCTTCCCGCTCGTCAGACATGAACCCAAAGGAACATTAAAATTTATGGGACGAGCTTGGACGTCGGGTTCGAAAGCGAGGGGATGTGGGCAGCTCTGATTGAGGAATATCAGGCAATTTCTGAGGAAAGGATCTCAAGATTAACCAGATCAATGACACATCGACTTAGGGAATGCCGCCAGGTTGAAGGAGGTTACATGCACTATTAACCTGCAGGCATTATTTCCATTCAGTGTCAGAATGCACCAGGACCTAAGGGCCTTAAGACCAGGACTGAAAAGCTGTTAGTCGAATGTTCTACATGAAATAGCATTGTTGATGCAAATTTAGAATACTTAGTTTTAAGTTTCTCGATTATCTTTTGATTCCGTCTTTTAAGATTTGTGTTTAAGTCTTTTACCTTCATTGTTTTTCAAAAACGTATTAGTTGACCGACCATCTTTACATATCACATTTATAAATGGCATTTAGGCATGTTTTGTTAAATTCCCTTTCTTTTGGCACCAAGAGTTGCTGCGTGGGATAAATACTTTTCGAGTTACAGTTGATAAAGTTTGGCCAGTAATTAATGGCCCTCGGTATAAAGACCTACAAGATACTATCAACAATATAAAAAGTGATACAATAATTCTTTTAGCAGGTGACTGAATGGAAAAGAAGGTAAACGGATAGAAGCAGAAAGTTGCATAGGCAGATACTCCAGAGGCTATGGCCATGAAAATGGCGAGGCCCCTATAAATTTCTGTGAAGAAAAGAACTTTTTATTACCAACAGTGCATTTCAAAAGCCAGCCAAAAATATCACAACATGGACTAGATCAAGAAAAGATGGGAATATATGGGAATACCCATATATAATAAAATAGATTATGTAATATACAAAAAAGTAAGAAACACCTACTTGACAACTCACAAACATATGCGGAACGATCGTGACATCAGATCATAAATTTGTAAAACCAAGCTTCAATTTTAACCTCCGCAATCTACGGGAAAAGAAGATTGCTAGCCATTCATCATAACTTGAGAGAAAACTACCAAGAACAGGTGAAAGAACAAATTAAACTGATAGATACTACAGAAAGTGTCTTAGATAAGTGGGAACTAATAGAACATCAATCCAAACAGCCGTTAAAGACAGCATAGGAGTAATAAATACAACAAAGAGACAAACCAAAGCATGGAATCCGAATATAGAACAATTATTGAAGGCCCAACAATAGCTAAGATTGGAAATACAAAATTGCAAGAATACAAACAAACATTCACAATTAAAAAAGAAATGCAACAAGATATTGCATGAAATCAGAGATACGTCAATTAAGACCAAAGACAAAGAATTAGACTAACTGGTGGAAGACATAGACAAAACAAACAGTGATGGATGCATGTTCAAGGCCATAAATTTCTGAACAAAAGAATTCACAAATAGCTAAAAGTAGAAGACGAGTGAAGGGAAACTCACAACAGACCCAGATGAAATTCTAAAAAATTACAACCCAGTTCTTTAGAGATACGTTTAGAAAAGAGGATATACACGATATTGATCCATTTGAAGGTTATCCACGCCCGTTAAGAAAGAAAATATTACAAGAAGTTAGAAGCAGCATGAATCGCTTGAACAATGGAAAGGCGCCAGGAGAGGATTAAATAAATGGAGAACTTTTAAAGTATGCACCTCCAATCCTCGATGAAAAGATATCTCAGATAACCAATAGAGTATTTGAAAACCATGAGGATATAAAGATAAACAATGGACTAATGATGACAATACCTAAACCTAGAGGGCTTGTGAAAAACCTAAAGCCAATTGATCTCCTTAATACGATCAGAAAAACTTTCTCGATAATAGTTCTTCAAAGAATCCGCCCCAAGGTAGAAGCATATCTTTCACGCTCTCATAGCGGATTCAGACCAGATCGTAGTACATCAGAAATTGTCTGGATGCATTAATGGCTAGCAGCAAAAATTAACCTGACCAAACTTGAAATACAAATAACAGAGATAAACATGTCGGCCGCATTCAACACCATAAGAAATCCTATAGGACATCAAAGATATCGATGAAATTCGTATCATTCGCTTTTTTCTCAGCAGCACTGAAATGAATCTGAGAATCCAAGGGGCTAAGAACAAAATGCCTTTCATCAGCAACATTAGAACACCCCAGGGAGACAGTTTGAGCCCTATACTTTCCATCATATATCTAGAATATGCATTAAGAGAAGTAAGAAAAGTAAGGTAAACGCCAGGAACCGACATCGAGGCGCCCGTACCAGAGGAAGCGATATTGATGATATTGATTTTATTGGACTAGACCATATTGACATCAACAATAAAGTCCAAGAAAGTCTGAAAGAATTCAACTTAATGGTCAACGGTGACAAAACTGAAATAACAAATCTGAGCAGAAAATGCAACAAGTGGAAAGACGTTAAGAAAGTTGGTTCACTTATGGGAGATAAAGAAGGCATAGCACAAAGAAAAGCATTGTCACAAAATGCCATTCACACACTGCTTCAGATATGGAAAAGAAACGAAAAGATCAAAATGAAGCCAAAACCGAAGATCTACAATACACTTGTAAAGTCCATCCTCCCACACAACAGCGCCATGTGGGCCGTAACAAAAACAGGTGAAGAAAGCTTAGATGCATTCCACCGAAAATAATTGAGAAAAATGCTTGGAATACACTAGCCAGTGAAGATATCAAATGTAAATTTTTACCAAACATCCGGTGAGAGACCAATTTCGATCCAAATCCCCGAAGCTAGGCGGAAACCTTTCGGACATATTTTGAGAAGAAATCCCGCAATACCAGGATATAAAGCTATGAATTTCTACTTCAAAACAACAAACACCAAAAATTACAGAGGGAGAGCTATTACAACCCTCCCGATGATACTTGCCAATGGCTTAAAAAGACCAAGGGGTAGAAACTATCCTCCCGGCAACACCAGGAGGATCCTAGAACTGTGGACAGGGAAAGAAACCAATGGCAGGTACTAAGAAGAAGAATCATCAGAGGAACCGAAGTTGCCAGATCTGTCGACCACACTAGCGCAAGGTTATAAGTCAGTAAATCAGTAAATATGCCTGTTTGAGGATTCTGCTTATCTTTTTTCCTCACGGTATTTTTGGTGTTACGGTCTCAAGATATTACACAGAAGATGTTTCTGTTTATTTTTTATTTTTGTCACCATGTGATGTTTAGGATAGTCCTGTAGCATGGCATTTCAAAGCCATAATATATTCTGTTGATGTCATTTTGAGGTAATGTCCAGGCTTAACACCCGTAGAGGGTACTATGGAACAGACATGTTTTAATCATGCGTAGCTTAGTTGTTAAAATCTGACGCTTTAGATGCTCTTAAGTTTCTATTTTGCAATTGCTAACCGTTTCTCATTTCATTGTTCGAGTCACCACTGTGGTTAAAAGTTGCCCCGAGACACTCAAATTGTTTGACAGTTTCAATTGCTTCATTGTTTATAATTATTTCTGTCCTTTTTATTTCTACTTTTATCTGTGTCCATTACTTTGATAATCATTATATTTGGCATGATAGTTTTGCTTTTACTGTGCTCTTTTGTATCCTGGACTAGATTTTTCAGTCCTTCAGAGGTATTCGACATGAGGGCTGTGTCATCTGCAAACATGTATCTCAAGTCTAATATTATACGGCGTGGGGCAGAAAAAACTCACTGCACTTTGGGCCTCAATAAATCAGTAACATGCTAATGACTTGTTTGTTGTTGTAATTTGTTGAAATGAAAATTAACTTAAGTTTGTTAAGGTTTGAAAAGGACATCAAAATATGTTGCCAAATTACAAAGTTACTAATTTTTGCACGAACATGCTTAAAATACGCAATTTCATTGAAGGCAAAAGTTACCTGACTGTTTGGCTTTCTATCCAAGCAATGATTTTCTTCTACAAAAAGGCGGGACAACGTCCCACATCAGTAAAGTAACGCGAGTCTATATTGATTCTAATGATAAATTAAGAAAGGCGAATATCCACCTCAGTCACCAGATTATAATACAATGGAGTACCTTGTATGGGATCCGTTAGTTGCAAAAGTGTAAGAGAATGAGAGGTTTGCCATTCACATAGGTTTCACTGAAACAGAAGATAAGGCAGTAGTGGGATTTAA
The DNA here is from genome assembly GCA_025770095.1 of Goniobranchus kuniei. Taxonomy (NCBI): domain Eukaryota; kingdom Metazoa; phylum Mollusca; class Gastropoda; order Nudibranchia; family Chromodorididae; genus Goniobranchus; species Goniobranchus kuniei. Next base: position 9,000 of record JAOYNN010234979.1, read on the forward strand.
TTAGTAAGGAGGACATTTGTAAATCAATTATCAGATCAAAACGAAGGCTTAGAATGTAAAACACGAAAATGGTGGCCCAACAGATCATTCAGACGACAATCCTAATAAATGTTTTTAATCTGTCCCAACGTTTGCCTTCAATGATAATGCGTATTTTCAGCAGGTTCATGCACAAATTCATAACTTTGTAGTTTGTCAAGAAATTGCATTGTCCTCTTCAAATCTGAATAAGCTTTACTTGATCGTAATTTTAGAAAAATATTACAAAGAAATTGTTCACAAGTTAGTGATTTATACAGGTCCAAAGTACTATCTGATATATCCGTTGATGATTGCTTCGTCATATTTCTATATTCTTTCATGTGTATCTACTCTTCTCATAACATCTTATCACATCATATTGTTTCACATCATATTATATCACATCATATCATATCATATCATATCATATCATATCATATCATATCATATCATATCATATCATATATCATATCATATCATATCATAACATATCAGTGTAAATGGCGAAGTAGGTTTAAACCTTTATATCTTCTGTGTAGATGCTGAAAAAGTGCAAAAACAAGACACATCTTTACGCACTCACTTGCCTAAAAAAATGTACCCGTGGATGTTTATATTTTAGTTGGATCATTGCTTTTGTCTATTACATTTAAAGGGTGATCTCTTCTCCCTCAAGTTTTTCCCGAAACAAGAAATCGTCTTTTAAATCCAGCAGTTATGATTTGGAAACACAATGAAGTAAACAGACAGAGTTTTTTTTTGCCCGAAAAGCCACCTTCCATCGGCAATATTTGAAATTGTGCTGCACGCACGCACATATACAGACACACACATATATACATAGACACAGGCAATCGTTAGTTAGTTAGTTCTGGGTTTAATGTCAGTTTTCAACATCATTGTGTATCTCAAAGACGATGATATTTCGACACGTTTAAATGCGTCCCCACCTGAGCCCTAAGCTATGATATAACTTAAGTGACTAACCCAGTCGCTGTATACTGACACCAGGCCGACCAGTCTTATAATTGTTCGAATCCGCTACCTCCTGGATTCAACGCGGACGCTCTACCACTGGGCCATCGGACCGATTGCAAGTATGGGAATGTAATTTTGTCATAATGAGCTTCTAGCGGGAAGAGAAATATTAATCTTGTTCCTTTATATCATGATGTTGATTTACAGCTAACCTCATAGACAGCCATGCTAGATTGCTAGATTATGCATGTAAAGACCACCAGTTGACATTTATTTAATGTTACCACTGAGTAGGGAACGCTTCAAAATAAAGTCTTTCTGTCATTGTGACTGACAGATTTGAAAGGTCGGTCAGGGTTGCGAAACTGTGGATGTGGAGTCCTTCTGGCTTGCGACAAATTCCTGTTTGAGATTGCTGCATATGCTTGTCCCTGGACGTCTGAGAACAAATAAAATCTCAGATTTGCAAGGGAAGGAATAACAATCTTTAAAGGAGAAAGAGAAAGAAAGAAAGAAAAATGATTGGTTCAAACCATCATTTTCTCCT
>JAOYNN010235089.1:0-10545 GCA_025770095.1 Goniobranchus kuniei
ATAGTTTACATCATATTTAGTTTTAAATTGGGGTGGGTTTTTTTAATCTGAAATCCAGGTTTTTGAAACCCTGGATCTCAATTTCCCAGTTTGAAAACCTGGCAGATATGCTCTCATTTTGATTTGTGAAACTGTCTACTGTGAATGCCAGTATTGTAAATGAATTTAGGTACATGTAGTGTTTTTCTTCTTTCAACTTGTTGGTTTGCTCATATGCTTGGATCATCTGATTTTGCCGCCGATCGCGCTACAGCCCTCAGTTGGGGACCCCTCAGAAAGGGGCCCTCAGTTGGGACCTTCTCCTGTCTGTGGCAACCCTGGAATAAAATGAGAAAAATTTCTTTATTTCTTTTGATGATTCTCCAGACTTCAAGGAAAATATCCATTTTGGCCTTCCTGTGAACTTTAGTTTGTAACTAGAGTCAATCTAAGTGTAGAAAACATAAAAATAATACAACAGATTTGAAGTAAACCAATAAGAGGCTTCATTACAATAGTGACTGTTTCTTATCTAATATTTTTTTAGACATTTACAACATGTTTTCAGCTTTGATAAATGGTATCATAATTATAAAGTAGTAAGAGGCAAATTAGCAAGTGAAATTTAATCACTCTGGCCTCTTAGGGGGTGCTGTAGCTTAGTGGTAGAGCATTGGCTGGTTGACTGGCAGGTAGCAGGTTCAATTCTCACAACGGACACAGGCTGTTTTTCCTCAAGTAAGAAAATGTAACCCCTGTTGTGTAACTCGACCCAGGTAAAAACGAGTACAGCTTTGGCTGGAAAAGTATTCTGCAACAGACTTTATATAACATTTTATATAGAGAGTGATGGATGCATTCTGTCATTGTCTGTTTAATGCTATAGAAACTGGGACAAGCTCCAGCCTTATGAACTGACTCGACTTGAAGTGACTGCTTTTATTTTCTTTTCTTTTTTTGTCTTTTGGCCTTTGTCTTTTATAAAGAATAGTTATATTTAGGCTAATCTTCATTACTGCGCTTAACAATACAACAAAAAATTACAAAAGACTCTTTTCTTCCTGCAGCTGTTCCTCGGCCTGGTCTACAGATGGCAGGGGCCACCGGGCCACCAGCGGTCTTCAGGCCAACTCAAGGACCGCCACCAGCAACAGCCATTTCTCCAGCAGGGCCAGCTTTAATAGCGCCGCCCTACATACCCCCCGGGATGATCTACGGAGCTGCCGCAGCACCCCCACGGGTACCTCCTCCTGGCACTCCCGCAGGGCTTTCAATACCTTTCGCCTATACGGCACCCCCTCCTCCAAACCCCCTTACAGGTACTGCTCCCACCGTTTCCCAGGCTGACCAGATGGCCCTGGCCAGTGGCCAGCAGGGACAACAGCCGGCAAGTCAGGTAGGTTGCAAATGATGGAATTGCTATTGAGATAATTTGTTATAAGGATTTGTTAATTTCAGATGGAGATAGGTACTTTAAAAAAAATCCTGCTCATGTTGTTTGATTTGAACCGAGCACCTCTACGCTCTTCTTCTCCTCCTCCTCCTCTTCCTCCTCAATTTTATCATCAGTATCCTTTGTTCTGTTAATACTACAGTCATTATGATTTTTATCATTATTGATGGTAGAAAAGTAATAATTGTTACATGTGGGGCTTCTAAATGGCATTCAAAATTTACAAATGAATGCAAATTTTCACATGGGGCTTCTAAATGGCATTCGGAATTTACAAAGGAATGCACATTTTCTTAAAGTATTAAATAGTGTATTTCAATTATCAAGTATTTCTGTCATTGTTTGGATTTTCCTATGGGAAAGCTCTTGTCTTAATTTCATAATTATGTTCACATCCAGTCAACTAAGGACAATTCATTCTGAGCCTGTCTGTATGTGAAAGAACCATCATGTTTCATAAGATATTGTACTTGTGCAAATGAATGAACGAAGGCCGCTCTTCAGCTTGCAGAGTATGTGTTATGAGTCCAAATGTCTAGAGTTGTTTAAAATAGATACAAACATTAAACAAATACACATTAAATAAACAAGATATAAACATTGAATAAGTAAGAAAGTTGATAAAACGTATGATATACATATATATGTATTGATTGTTGCTATAATTGGCATAATGCAAATCTTATTCTTACTCATGCTAGAACAATGCCTGCTAAGACTTATAGTAGTGACTAGATTTACTATAAAGCAGAAAATTTTGTGAAAAGCTTTATATGTATTATATGTTACATTTTTCTATGATATGATTAGCCTTACCACTTTGGCGTGTGATTATGATTACCAATGCCTTGCATGTTATGTCCTTTTTTTCCTCGCACAGCCAAAGAAAGTGTATCGTGGTGATATCATCTACTATGCTCCTGAACTTCAGCATCCGTCTCGCACACCTCAAAAGCGGCCCAAGTCAGCCATTCCTATTGTGGACCCGCAGGTGTGTTTATTTCTTACTTTATAGAAAGGGAGTAGTTCAATAAGAAGTGATTGTATTTAAATCTTCTCTTTCTGCCAATGATGATCAAAACTCGTTAATGAAGACTTGTATAGTCCCTTTGTCTTATTGCAACTTTAGAAAATTCTACTGGTTTAGTCCTTTTCATTTCGACTGGGAGTTTGTTCCACTGTCGGATTGTAGGTGGACAAAAGGAATAGAGGTGGGTATCAGTTCTCCATTTATATGCTATTATCCATCAGCACATCTTAGCCATGTCTGAATGAAGTCATTGTCCCAGTGATGCTGAGAAGAAACTTAAGTACAGGTGATACAAGATATGTATATTGATGCCACCACTAAAATTCACATCAACACCATCAGAAACTCTACCCATAACGAGAGAAGTAAGGCAAGGAGACCAAATATCTCCCTAACTTTTCAGCGTGACAATTCAGGAGGTATTCAGAAAGATCAATCTGGAAGAGAAGGACATGAAGATAGATGGCAAAACACTTATAGATCTTAAGATTTGCAGATGATGTGGCACTTGTGACAACCTCAATTCAAGATATGTAAGATCAACTCACCTCAGTGCATGGTGAAAGTTGAAACATCGAACTGAAAATCGATAGAGGTAAAATGAAATACATGATGAACAAAGATTCAACAGTTCAAATTTACAGCGATAATACGGAAATCGAAAATGTGTCTGAGTTCACACATCTTGGTCAAACAATAAAAATGGACAACCTTACAGAGAATGAAATCAACAAAGGAATGGAGAATGGCTGGAGGCATTTGGACAATGGAGAGAAATATTGTTAGATAAAAATCTATCCATCATATACAAAAGAAAAGTATTCAATCAATGTGTGCTGTCGGCAATGATATGTAGGTGCTAATCATGGACCCTCATGAAAACGATTACAAAGACCCCTTAGAACAACACCAATGGCAATGGAAAAAAGAATGCTTGGTATTAAGTTACAAGAGTAAGGAATGAAATTATCAGAGGGAAAACAAAATTAATAGATATAGTAAATTACATCACAAAAACAAAGTGGAAATGGGCAGGACACGTCACATGTTTAAAAGACAGTAGATGGACGAAGAGATGTATGGAATGGAAGCCACGTATGGGTCATAGGTCGAAAGGCAGACCAGGAAGAAGATGGCGAGACTACATATAAAAACTCTCTGGGCCCACATGGCATGGAAAGGCAACAGCAGGCATGAATGGAAAGACCTGGCGAAGGGGTACTTCCAACAATGGAAGGTCATAGCCTAGACTACTAATGATAGTAATTGATACTTGTATTGCGCTTAACTCACTTGGGACTGAGCTTTGCTCAGATCAACAACCCCTTGGGACTGGCCGTTTTGAGCCTTTTTCAAAAATTCGTATTTCATTAACCAATCAACAGATCTTAATAAAATTTTCACCTAAAACAGAATAATCATCATCTGACAAGATGCAAACAGAATTTGATTATCTATTTAATTGTATTTTTGATGATTTTTTCTTGTTGGGTCATGAAATTGAATTTTCAACAAAAATACGGGGCGCCATTACCCCTAGGTAGGCCTCCCTTGAGTGGCCCCAACATATGGAACAACTCACCATACTCGGATTCTGACTCTTGCATAGGACTAGAAGTTGCAAAACGTTTGAAGATGTTACGATCTTCGGTCATGGTGATATGCGAGAGGAAAAAAATTGATAATGCCGTCATCAGGGGTTGTGGGATCCAGCCCGAGCGTAGGTCGGGGATGGCCCCGACTGTTGGGGCCATTCCCGACTGTTGCGTGATCAGTTCCAAGTGAGTTAATCCAGCTTTGAGCTCTTTACAATTATGAATAGATCAGCATCATGCGGTGATTAAAAGAATACTATCAGACTAATTAAACTCTAGTGTATTCACGGTTTTTCCTTTTCTGAAAGTGTCCTCTTCTAACATTTCAAAAATTCATCATGCTAATGTAAAAAAAGAAAAAAAAACATCTTCCTTTTGAAAAAAATTGTTGTAAATCCTATTTGCTCAACATTCAATATGGTTCCTACTTTCTCAAAACTTGTCTTCTCCACCCTGTGATATATACCTCCCAATATCAGAGGCTCCTACCCTTCCGCTTTTCGCTGAATCATTCTGCGAAATCAATCAATCTTCCGCGATTCTGCACTCACGGTCAATATCCCGCATTTTAACTCTGTACGATCAATGAGAATATACATGAGTCATCTGGCCTTCTGTTGACTCACATGTGGTCACGTTGGTCAACTGCGGAAGTTTGTTAATGCGTGGTACCATAACCCTTGCGACCTTTGGTATCAAAGCTGAACAATTTCTGGGTCTCCACTTTGTCTCTTCTTTCAAATCAGACTAGCGTCCTCTGTGTTATGCATAGTTTATCAATCAGTTTCATTGTTAATCCAATGAGTCATTGACTGTGTTGTGCATTTGATATACTTCATTTTTTATTTCTTTTCATTCTTATAGTGTAAACTTCAACGTGTGGATAAAAAATTCAGACAGAATTAGAATTTAGTCAATAATGGAATTCAATTGTTTCATTGAAGCAAGATACATCTAGATTAGATCTAGCTCTAGACAGGGTTCCCGCGGCCTCGTTATTTTCAAGGAGCTCCTTGAAACCTCCTTGAATTTGATTTTCCCCTAAAATCTCCTTGAAAACTCCTTGAATTTTGAATTTGGCCCGATCTCCTTGAATTTTTTTTTTTTTTTAAACTCTTAACGTGTTGTTATTTTTTTTAAAAATAGAACACGGCAAGACCCCGACAAATGCCTTTGAATTTTGACAATCGGTGCAAGACGGGTCGGACCTGGCACCACATTAAGGGTTATGTCGTTAAGACTCCTTAAATTCACCAAAATTTTCCTTGAAATATCCTTGAATTTTATGGAAGCATAGCTGTAGGAACCCTGTCATGTGTGCTGACCTTACTTGTCCATACATAAACTAAATTTTATATGTGACCACCTTTCTCATCCACAGAAGCCCAATCATTTTGGTTCCAACAATCATGAGGACCAGATTGGGGATAGCGCCTGCACCATTAAAAATCATTGGTAAATGCATATCTTATAAATTTTTTGTTTTGTTTATGGCACTTTACAATATCCATCGAATAACTTGTATTTACTTTGCTAAAGATTGATGGTTATCAAAGAAATTGTATGATTGAATAAAATCTCTATATTGTGTACAAAATTGAATTGTGTGTGCATTCTCTGTTTAATAGTTTGAAATGCTCAACCTCGTACCTCTCCTTAAATTTTACAGTGTTGTACATCCAATGAGACATACATGAAACTTAATTTATGGTTAATGTATTCATTAATAGGAACCTGATAATTGAGTGTGCTGATGGGCCAGACAAACACTAAGAACAGAGTTAAGACTATCCACCGTATTTATGCGCGCATTGTATGAACAAGGGGATAAAACGTATCCGCTTCCCATACTTCTGAAGCTGAATTTTAGTAAAAGAAAAAAAGTGATGTTGGGGGGTAATATCAGATGCTCTTATCCTTCTCCTTTTCCCGGAAGCATCCCGCAAAATTGATAAATCTTTCACAATTCCACGCTCACAGCCAACATTCCGCATTTTAACTTTGTAGGCCTACAATCAATGAAAATCTACACGAGTCATTGGCCTTTTGTTTACTGTTGAGTGGTCGTGTTGATCAACTGCGTAAGTTTATGTTAATGTGTGGTATCTCTTGCAGCCTTTTGGGATCAAAGCTGAACAACTTCTAGGTCACCGCTTTGTCTCTTCTTTCAAATCAGACTAGCCTAGCCTTCTCTGTCACGTGTAGCCTAGGCCTAGCTTATCAATTGGTTCCATTGTTGATCTAACGAGTCTGTGACTGTGTTGTGCATTTGATAGCCTTCATTTGTGATTTCTTTACGTAGGCATTACAGCTACCAATATTGCTTGTGTAAACATTGAGCAAGCCTCCTCCACAAAAGAAATTACGTGTGGATCACAAATTCAGACAGGAGTGGGTAGCTAGAATCAGTTAGAATCAATTAGATTCTAGATAGACTAGATCTAGGCTTGGAATAGATCTTAACTAGTCAAAAATGGAATTTGATTGTTTTATTGAAGCAATATAAATCTAAATCTAGCTTTAATGCAAGGTGTTTATAGTGTGAATGTGATTTTACTATTAAATTTGGTTGTGTGTAAGTGAATGATATGTTGATTCTGCTTTTTTGCTTCAGATTCCGTTTTTTCAGTCCTGTGACATACTATTGCAGGGTGTAGGGGGTAAGAGGAGGGTTCCCGCGACCTCTTTATTTTCAAGGAGCTCCTTGAAACCTCCTTGAATTTGATTTTCCCCCCAAATCTCCATGAAAACTCCTTGAATTTTGAATTTGGCCTAAATCTCCTTGAATCCTCCTTGAATTTTATTTTGTCCGGCAAAATAATTGAGAGAGAGAGAGAGAGAGAGAGAGAGAGAGAGAGAGAGAGAGAGAGAGAGAGAGTATGCTTGGATGCTGCCCGTCATGATATGACAATGTGGTGATAAATTTATGCAGCTAAAGCTAAACTGAAATGCGTTTTCATACCTGTTATCGATAAGACTATCAATCGGACATGAGCGTATAGGCATAGGCCTTCTGTTACAGTAATGTATGAATTGTAAAACACCTACATGCACAGCTCAGGAATGGTATGAGAATGACCTGGTATTGCGTATGTGATTGTTAGAGAGAGAGACAGACAGACAGACAGAACCAGGCAGATTGACAGAGAGAGCGAGCGCGGGGGCCATTGTTCCCCTCGGTTAAACGAGGTAGGCTTACATACAAGAAATTCCGTTCATTATACTTGTATAGTGTAAAGGCCTTTGCTTGCATAGTCCTTGCATTATTATGGTGTCTTATATGTAAATTTTTTGTACGCTTGCGTTTATTATAGAAGTCAATGCGAAAAACATCGGAAGGGATGTTATAATATTATTTTTAACACCCCCACATCTAGTATGGAATCAAGTGGAAGGGTGTGTATCAAATATGCACAACTCTGTGTGTGTGTGTGTGTGTGTGAGAGAGAGAGAGAGAGCGTTTATGTAGCGCACATTCCACGGCGTAACCATGCTCATGGCGCTTTACAATAACATTTGACGAGAGAGAGAGAGAGAGAGAGAGATTGTGTGTGAGTATATTGACGTGTGAGAGAGATAAAGTACCTAACGTGAGTGATAGATACTAATAATATTATGCGTACATGAGTGCTTGTGGGTGTTATAGATTGTGTGTGTGCGTGTTGTGTGTGCGAGTGAATGTGGGTTTAAGAGATTGTATGTGTATGAGTGAGTAAATGTGAGTGTTTTAGATTATATGTATATGGGTGAGAGAATGTGAATATTGTGTGTGTGTGTATTTGTGTGGATGAGTGAGTGTGGGGTAAAAGATTATGTGTGTATGGGTGAGTGAATGATGATTTTGGAGATTATGTGTGTGTGGCCTGGGTGAGTGAATGTGGATGTTAGAGGTTTTATATGTGTGTGGGTGAGTGCATGTGAGTGTCAGAGATTATGTGTGTGTGTGTCAGTGAGTTTATGTGGGTGTTTGAGGTTTTATGTGTGTATGGGTGAGAGGATGAGGATTTTTAGAGATTATGTGTGTATTTTTGAGTGAATGTGATGTTTGAAGTTTTATGTGAGTGAGAATGTGGTGTTTGAGGTTTTATGTGTGTATGGTGAGCAGATGAGGATTTTAGAGATTATATGTGTATGGGTGAGTGTATGTGGGTGCTAGAGGTTAGATGATAGTATAGATGAGTGAATGTGGGTGTTAGAGTTTATGTGTATGTTGGTGAGTGAATGTGGGTGTTAGTGATTATGTGTGTCTAGTTGAGTGAATGCGGGTGTTTGAGATGATGCATGTACGGGTGAGTGAATGCAGGTGTTAGAGATTATGTGTGCATGGGTGAGTTAATGTGGGTGTAGGAGATTAAGTGTGTATGGGTGAGTCAATATGGTTGTAAGCGATAATGTGTGCATGGATGAGTTAATGTGAGTTAATGGCCTTAATAAATCCATGTTGCAGGCCTCTTGGTCATTTTTGACTTGATCCACTGGCTGCTATACTTTTATTTTGCTCAGTTTCACTGTTCAATGCTTAGGTTAGACTCATCAAACAGAACATTTTTTATTTTTAAGAGTTATTTCCAGCTACATAATGGGAGTGATTGATAGTTGCAGGCCCGCTGAAATTTTACCAAAGATTTGCAGGCCAGATGGTCTTTGGCAACTTTCATCCATGGTTAAGGGTTATGTCTTTAAGCCTCCTTGAATTCACCAAAATTCTCCTTGAAACCTCCTTGAAACCTCCTTGAATTTAAAAGAAGCATAGCTGTATGAACCCTGTAAGAGCTTCTATAATAAGTAGTATGCATCATAAAAATAAGAGAGAGGGACAAGTTACTGAACTTTAAAATCTTGACTTGCAACGACAGTGCAAGAGGCAGTGTTGTTGAATCCCATCAAAACATTCGCATATTCACTTCCGTCATTCATTCTGCTCGTACCTCCCAACATTCGAATTTTTCATATCCATTCATCTATAGTAGGAAGATTCAAAGGCGTCTTTTTCATTCGAATTCTTCATATTCATACAACTAAAGTAGGAAGATTCAAAGATGTCTTTCATTCGAATTCTTCATATTCATACATCTATAGTAGGTAGATTCAAAGACACCTTTTACATCCGGAAAAGGGACAGCAGCAATACAAACTATACTGGGCCCACCACACGGAGACAGAAGTCCTTTGCTGTTCATCATAAATATACCTAAAGGCAGTTCTCAGAGAATTAAGACCCAATTCCCCGTAAGACAAGAGAAATGCAGGAGCTGAGTTACGCAGATGATGTCGATCTCATATTCGACACATAAAGAAAGTCTGAAACAATGGAACCTGAAGGTAACTGAGACCAAAACAGAAATAACAACAGTAGGAAGATTCAAAGAGGACTGGAAGAGTAAAAGAAAATTAGGCAGCCTGATAAATGGACAGGAAGACATCAAACAGAGAATGATCCTTGCACAAAATGTATTCAGTCAATTGAAAAACATCTGGAGTAGGAAAAGGGTGATATAGGAAGAGAAGAGGATCCAGCTTTACAAAAGCTGTCGTAATGCCAATTTTGCTCCACAATCGCGAGACATGGGGGCTCACAAAAAAAACCCTTGAATGCTTAAACGCCATGCACAGAAAACATCTCCGATGTATCATTGGTGTTCATTAACCTGAATACATCGGCAACAAAGCCCTCTACAACCGTTGCAAAGTAGATCCAGTCAGCTGCCGAGTCAAACAACTACGCTGGAATCTACTGCGATGTGATGACGCCATTCCCACCCAAATCACTATACGCAAATATTTCAACAACAGGACGAAATACATCGATAACTCCCAAACATCTCTGCGAACAATATTAAACAAAGATTTAAGGCAACACCCAAGATATCTAGAAACCACCGCAAACCCACTCAAAAGCAAAATCGTTACCATCACCGCTCAAAACACTGAAAGATCTCAACATCTTGAAGCAACTTGCACAAGATAGACACATGGAGGAAGTTAACGAAGCAGATCCAGATTGGTGACAAGGAAGCGAGCCAAGTCTAGTGCAAGCATTCTGCGAAGCCTTTCATAAGATAAAGATAAGATAAGATAAAATAACTTTATTATCCAATTCAGGAAATTTGTTTCTTAAGTTTCAGTCATCAATAACATAATAAAACAAATGGACATGAATATATCAACAATATAGTCTTGTAAATAAAAGAGTGTATAAGTATATATTATTAAATGTATGTATAAAGCTAAGAATGTTAAGAGATAAAAAGTCAAAAGGAGGAGATCACGGAAATTTAAACATTGTATGTACTAAAAATTTCAAGTTACCAACACAGCAGATACAGAGCAGACCGTTTACTTATACCAACTGACAAGCAAGCATACATATCTACACACTGACATATGTACTACACACACACACACACAATAAGAAATGAAGAGATTAAAAATACAGTATTGCACTAAATGAGTGACTAAGTAAATACAGATAAATGTGTAGAGCAAGC
>JAOYNN010235200.1:0-10544 GCA_025770095.1 Goniobranchus kuniei
ACCTCCTCTGTGAATACGTACGGACTTACATGTTTAGAGACTTACAGGGACGATTTGTAGAGTAGGTGGGTGGCACAGATTCTAGTCAAAGACAGCCAAAAACGTCATGACCCAATATCTGACCGAATCGTGTAGAGATTTACAGTGATAATTGGATCAGAACGCCATTAGACAAAGCAATGCAGTTGATCCTATGGCCTGTAGGCAATTAAAAGAAATTCAGCATATTGCCATTAGACAATAAAATGCATATTATCATATCACTTTCAGACCACAGACAGCAAATAATATCGAAGCAATTTAAAAAACTGGAATTGATCCTATCACCATTAAATAATACAACGTGCTTTATTCTAATGTCAGTAGACCATGCAGCACAGTTTATGGTACAGCCATTAGAGTACATAAAGAAATTCATCTAGATGTCATTATACCCTAAAAAGCAGTTTCTCGTCTTACTATTAGACCACAAACAGCAATTGATCAGTGTGTTATTCGACAATAACAATCAGTTTACGCTAACGCCTTTAGACCACAGATAGCAATTGATGCTGAAGCCAGTAGACAATGACATGCAATTTTCCTGTCACCATTAAATAATAGAAAGTGATTTATTTTTACTGTAAGTAGACAATTCAGTACGGTTTGAGATATCGCCATTAGAGCACAAAAGCGCTTCATTTTGCTGTCATTTGACCATAAAATGTAGCTCGGTATTACCATTAGATCACAGAAAGCAATTGATCCCGTAGTTATTCGATAATAAAAATCAGCCTACCCAAACGCCTTTCCATCACAGAGGTCAGTTGATACTAATGCTATTACACAATAAAATGCAGCTTATCCTATCACCATTATACAATACAAATTAGTTTATACTATTGACATCGGAACACAGACAAAAGATTGCAATTTATCCTATCGCCATTAGACGAAAGAAATCAGTTTGCCTGATCTGCAATATACAGTCACTAGCTGATAAGTCTATCGCCGTTAGAAGATACAAAGTAATTGATCTTCAAGCCGTGTACCATTAATAGCAATGTATTAATCGCCATTAAACAATACAAAGAGATTGATACTAATATTATTTAGCCAATTGATACGGTTTATACTTTCACCATTAGACAGTAGAAATAATTAATCCTGATGCCACCCCCGTGTGGGTTCCGGGGACTTCTCTACAAAGTGAGAAGACAGAATAGACCCACTGCAGCTATCAGCATGTCGTAAGAGGCGACTAAAGTAGCACCTTTTTCTGGCTTTTGTCTTCTATCCAGCTTCTCTTTCCTGCTTCTATCGTCCCTGCTGCTTCTCCTGCTCTCTCTCTCTCTCTCTCTCTCTCTCTCTCTCTCTCTCTCTCTCTCTCTCTCCCCCCCCCCACATCTTCTTACTCTTTTTCTACGAGTGCTGAAAAGACCATCCCTGTTGCCACTAAAAATCTGTAACAGTTTAAGCTCTCACAATTAAACAGTCGAAAACATTCAAAGCTGATACCTTTAGATAGTAAAACGCAGTGATCCCCGACATTTTAAAATAAAGTTTTGCTTATCGCCTCTAGACAAAGGAAACCTGATTACCCCGTGCAATTTGGATAACCCATAACACAAACAAAAAGAGGAAAAGAAATACGAAACAATTTCAGTTTTTGATCCTACGCCCATTAGACAATTGAAAGCGATCGATCCTATTGTCATGAGACAAAATGCTGATGATTCTTTCACCATGAAATAATAGAATGCAGTCGTTTGATCCTATCGCAATCGTGCCTATAAAGAGTAGGTAAGAAGTTTTGTCGCGACATTTATGGCTAAATTTAACTAGAATGAGTGTCTCACACCTCCTCTGTGAATACGTACGGACTTACATGTTTAGAGACTTACAGGGACGATTTGTAGAGTAGGTGGGTGGCACACATTCTAGTCAAAGAAAGCCGAAAACGTCATGACCCATTATCTGACCGATACGTGTAGAGATTTCCAGTAATAATTGGATCCGAAGGCCATTAGACGAAGCAATGCAGCTGATCCTATGGCCTGTAGGCAATTAAATGAAATTGAGTGTATTGCCTTTAGACAATAAAATGCATTTTATCATATCACTTTTAGGCCATGGACAGCAACTGATATTGAAGCAATTTTTAAAAAATGGAATTGATCCTATCCCCATTAGATAATAGAACATGATTTATTCTAATGTCAGTAGACCACTCAGTACAATGTTACAGCCATTAGACCAAATAAAGCAATTCAACCTGATGTCATTATAACATAAGTAGTGTCTCGTATTACCACTAGACCACAGAAAGCAGTTCATCCTGATATCAGTAGACCAAAAAAAAGCATCTTCTCGGGTTACCATTAGACCAAATAAAGAAATTCATCCTGATGTCAGTAGACCATAAAAAGTAATTTCTCGTATTACCATTAGACCAAATAAAGCAGTTCATCCTGATGTCAGTAGATCATAAAAAGTAATTTCTTGTATTACCATTAGATCACAGAAAACAGTGCATCCTTATGTCATTAGACGATATAACGTAGTTTCTCGTATTACCTTGAGACCAAATAAAGCAGTTCATCCTGATGCCATTATAACATAAGTAGTGTCTCGTATTACCATTACACCACAGAAAGCAGTTCGTGCGGATGTCAGTTGACCGTAAAAAGTAGTTTCTCGTGTTACCATGAGACCACAGAAAGTAGTTCATCCTGATGTCAGCAGACCATAAAACGTAGTTTCTCGTATTACCATTAGACCACAGAAAGCAGTTGATCCTGGTGTCATTAGACCTTAAAAAGTATTTTCTCTTATTATCATAACACCATAGGAAGCAATTGATCCGGATGTTATTATACAATAAAAATCAGTCTGCCCTCCCTAACACCTTAATACAGAAGGTAGTTGATTCATTACACATTAAAATGCAGTTTATCTTATCGCCATTATACTATACAAATCAGTTTAGATTACTGGTATCAGACCACAGACAATAGAGCAGGGTGTATCATATTGCAATTAGACAAAACAAATTAGTTTACCCTATCTGTATTAGATAATCAAAAGCTGTTTATCTATTGGCGTTAGACAATACAAAAAAATGATCCTGATGCCATTCGTGATTGAAAGCTATTTAACCTAACATCAT
This sequence comes from Goniobranchus kuniei, assembly GCA_025770095.1. NCBI lineage: Eukaryota > Metazoa > Mollusca > Gastropoda > Nudibranchia > Chromodorididae > Goniobranchus > Goniobranchus kuniei. Next base: position 3,149 of record JAOYNN010235200.1, read on the forward strand.
TAGACTATTAGACAGAATAAAGCAATTATGCAATAATGCTCCATGTATGAAATTTTTTGGGCTAAATTTGACTCGAATGGGTGTCTTACACCTCCTCTATGAATACATACGGACTAACACCTTTAGAGACTTACAGGGATGATTTATAGTGGAGGTGGGTGACACTCATTCATTTGAAAAAAAGTTAAACATGTGATGATCTAATTTCTGAAGTACGAATTGAGAGACATCTTGATTGGGAAAAATTGATCGTAATGCCATTAGACAATACAATGCAGTTAATGGCATCGTCTTTAAATGACAGAAACAATTGGTCCAGATACCATTAGACAATACAAACAGTTAATCCTGTCGCCTCTAGACCGCAGGAAGCACTTGACCCTTATGTCATTTAACCATAAAAGGCAGTTTATCTTATCGCCATCAACCATTAGATATCAGTATATCGCATCGTCATGAAACAATAGAGATCATGGTATGATTTTGCCATTAAACACTAGAAATCGTTTTATCGTATCGTCATGAAACAATAGAAATCAGAGTATCATTTTGCCCTTAAACACTGGAAATCGTTTTACTGTATCGTCATGAAGCAATAGAAATCAGAGTATCATTTTGCCATTAAACGCTAGAAATCGTTTTATCGTATCGTCGCGAAACAATAGAAATCAGAGTATCATTTTGCCATTAAACACTAGAAATCGTTTTATCGTATCGTCGTGAAACAATAGAAATCAGAGTATCATATCGCCAGTAGATATTAGAAATCAGCTTATCGTACCGTCATGAAACATTAGAAATCACAGCATCATATCGCCAGTAGACCATTGAAATCAGTTACTGCATCGTCATTGAACAATACACATCAGATTATCATATTGCTATTAGATCACAGACATAAGTGTATTCTGTCCTTGTTAGATTATAGAATTCATTTTATCCTATTCCCATTGAACAATACAAAAGCAATCTGTTTTGATCCCATTGGTGTAGTACAGTATTATAATGTCATAGATTTAAAAAAAGCATCGTATTCTGGGACCATTACGCAATTTAAAAAAAAGCTATATTAGTAATATTCTAGTGCCATTTGACATTAAACTTGTAGTTCTATTTTAACATGATGCAATGTTTTTTAGAGTCTAATTTGGTGCCATTGTGCTACACAAGAGAGTTTGTTCAAAACAAAGCAAATAGATCTGTTATTGTAGAGCCATTTGTTAAAAAACGAAGCTTATCTACATAGCATCTGACTCAAACAAAGGATGCTATTAACATGTTATGAATCAATAAAAAAAAGCAATTTATTTTAAAGCCAACAGCCACTAAAAGAGAGCCTTATCTGGGTGCCATCGAAAATAAAAAGGCATTTTATGTTTAAGCCAATGGTCAATAAAAGCGGTCTATTCTAGCACCTTTCGGGAATATAAGTAAACCTATCTGGGTGCCATTGAAAATAAAAAGGCATTTTATGCTTAAGCCAATGGTCAATAAGAGCGGTCTATTCTAGCGCCTTTCGGAAATATAAGTGAACTTATCTGTGTGCCATTGAAAATAAAAAAAAATGTTCATTTTTGTATCATTAATGAAAAAGAAAACCAACAAACAAAACATCCCCTCCCCAAAGAAAAAAAAAACCCAGAAAAGGAAAACGAAAACACACATTCTAGTCTAGAAGCAAACGGTAATAACAAAGCAGTTGAGTTTTGCTGTTTATTTTAGAGCCAACTATCAATACTCTTGAACCATTCGAAAATAACAAATTATGAGCATATTGTAGAGAACAGTCAATACAAAAAATGTATATAACTGAGATCCTTTCAGATTTTTTTTCTAGAGCGATTAGGTAATGACAAAGCAGAGTGTTTTCATACCATTAGTCAATAAAAACAAAACAAACCAAAACAAAAAAACACAACAAAAACAAACAAACACAAAAACAAAACAAAACAAAAACAACATTTTATTCTAGAGTTTGACCATATTCGGTTATAAGGAAACAGTTTACTCTCATACAATAAGTCAATGAAAAGCAATTTATTCTAAAACCATTAGAAACAATATAAAGACTAAAAAGCAATTTAATCTAAAGTCATTAGAAAGAACAAGACTTAAAAGCAATTTATTCTAAAACCATTAGAAACAATATAAAAGACTAAAAAGCAATTTACTCTAAAGTCATTAGAAAGAACAAGACTTAAAAGCAATTTATTCTAAAACCATTAGAAACAATATAAAGACTAAAAAGCAATTTACTCTAAAGTCATTAGAAAGAACAAGACTTAAAAGCAACTTATTCTAAAACCATTCGAAACAAAAATACTAACAAGCAATTTATTCTACATCCATCAGAAAAAAAATAGAATGTCTGCGATGCATTCTACTCTAGAGCCATTAGAAACAAAAAGACTAAAAGGCAGCGCAATCTAGAGCCATTATTAAAGACAAAAAGGAGTTGATTCCAGAGTAGGGACATTCGATATGAAATTAAAATAAAGCAATTTAATGTAGATTCTAGACCTATTCGGCATTAAATATAAAAAAGGCCACAACTTCATTTCATGCTGCAACCATTCAGCTCAGCAGTAGCGTGAAGCTTATCTCGATGCCTTGGAAAATAGAAAAGTAATTTACTCTTGAGGCATTAGTCGATTTTAAACCGCAATATTGTTTCTGAAACATTCTGTCATAAAAGGAGGCTTGTCCGAGTCGCATTGGACAATAAATAAATAGTTATTCTCAGGCCACTGGTTAGGAAAAAGCAATCTATTGTAGAGCCTTTCTTAAATAGCCCCATTATACTATTAAAAACACAATCCCAATGCTATTAGTTCAAAGAAACAGCAGATTATTCTAGTGTCATTCAGTAATAAAATGTGTCCTAACCTGTGTTATTCGACAATAAAAATGTCGGCTGATCCCAATGCCATGCAACATTAGAAAAGTAGTGCATTCCCGTGCATAGAAAAATAGTTTATTCGAGGAACCACTTGGTACTAAACGGCGGCATACCCTAGTGCCTTGGGCCCATAGCAAAGATTATTTCATGAGTCAATAAAAGCAGTCTCTCGAAGTAAATTTATTCAATGAAATGCAGTCTGTTCCTTTGAGCAACATAAACCAGTTTTTGCTTGTGTCATTAGTTAATTAAGAAAAAGAAAAGTAGTTTGCCTTCGTGCCACCAGCTGATACAAATTAATGGAGTTTATTTTAGTTGTACCAAACAAAAAGAGGCAGAACATCTTTATGTCATTAGCTAGCAACAATATAAAAATAATGTTAGTTATAAGACTGATGATGATGATGATGATGATGATAAAACCATTTTATCCTTGCTTTATTCGTCAAAAAAGAAAAAAAAAACCCAACAGCAGCAGCTTACCTTAGTCATTTCGTAAAGCAGACTCATTTTCCTAGTACGTGTACCATCCAATGACTATCAAACTAGTTTATTTTAAAATGGCTTTTCATATAATTATTACACATTAGCAAGCAGATTAACATTGATCAATAGACCAACCCCTCCCCCCTTTCTCCCGAAAATAACAACAACCAAAAAGAAACAAACCTCCCCCCCAAAAAAACAACAACAAAAAACAACCAAAAAAAAAACCCAACTACTAATCCTATTACCCTGCTGCCATATTTTTTAAAGCAGTTTATTTTCGTGCCGTCAGTCAAAAGAAAAACACAGTTTATTTTAGTCACTTCGGTAATAAGAGCCACGTGTCATAGTGCCTTTGAACAAAAACAAAGCAGTGCAAAAGTCGTTTATCATTGTATTGTAATATGTCCATAGATGGCAGTTAACCTTTTGTTATCGGGCAGTGAAATGCAGTTTCTTAGTACCATAAGACAATGATCAACAAAGGTCTACTCCAAGAAGAAACAAGACATACATTATATCTCAAAATAGGTCTAATATACCTATGACAGAGCAATCCAGTAAAATCTATAAAGTAAGACACACACACACATTGAGTCTCTAGTCTCATCGTACTGTATCATAACCTCAGAAATCAAAGGGATAAAAAGAATCTAGATGAAAATACTTTTTTTAAAATGTAGCTAGATAAGACAAGTCAAACGCCTGATATTTAAACCAAAATGTAAATCGGACGAAAAACCATCAACTCAGTGCTGATAGATTGTTCGACTGGCTCCATCACCGCTAAGGTCATCTAAGCCTCTGGCCCTGTACATAGCGCTAAATCCACTAAATGTGCTCGAAGCGCTTTACAAGTGTTCCTCGACAGGCCCGTTCCAACCAAATACCTTCTCAACTCCATGTGGGGTATGCAGAGATGCAGTCATTTTACAGGCGCGCTTTCTCCAGCATGCTGACAAGATCCTCTTCTGCCTAGGGTCGGGTACTCAAGTGAAGCTGAGTCGGGTGAGGAAATGTATGTAAATAGCATTTCCCAAGGACTAAACAGCGCCATGGAGCGGCCTGGCCTCAAACAAGAAAACCCTGTGGTTACAAATTCAACGCCGCGACTCAGCCACGCTTCCACACTATTACAGGTCAACACTATAAACCTGGCACACAAAGCAGTAATGCCATTCTGAACATAGAACGTGACTACTGTTGAGTTAGAATCCAGATCGGTGTGCAAAATATAAAGCTTTAGGGTCAATCTATAAAGGGTATGATAGGACGTTCATATAATGTTACGTTTTGGATACGAAAGAAGGGAACTTCACTGAAAATGAGAAAGTAATCGTAGTAAGATTTGTCCGAAATATTCCATGGAAACCACGTGGGGAATTTAAAATAACTCTAACATCCAAAATTAATAGAGGACGATGAGAGAAATGAATTTCGGTAATTTGGATTTTACACACACACACACACACAAACGAAAACAAACGGACAACAACAGCAACAAAACAAAAGAAGAAAGAAATGGGGTTACTGTTACAAAAAGAGTGAAAAATATTTGTGTACATAGATGTAGCGTGATGTCCATCGTGATATAAAGAGATATTGCCTTTGACGATAGACTGACGTCAAGTACGGTCCTTATGTCCCTAAACCTGTAAGCCAGAAATTGGGTCATGACTTTTCTGGCTTCATTTGACTACAAGAAGGGTCTCAATCTCCTCTATACATACATGCGGACTTATATGTTTAGAGACTTACAGGGATGATTTGTAGATGAGGTGGGGAAGACCCGAACTAGTCGAATCAACCAAAAACGTCTTGACCGAATTTCTGACTTACGCGCACTGTAGGATTTTTTATATGACCTGGCTTTTTGAAAGCAGTTTATTCAGCAAGCCTTGCTCTCCCAATAACTTGCTCAGTTGTTTAGTGGTAGTATTAGTTCTTAGTCTGCATAATATATAATATATTGACTGACCCACTTTGACCGTGAGTGCGTGTATCCGCACAGATCACTTCCGTATCAATCAGTTATCTATGAAGCATTCCCCATACTGTGCAGTGTGATTTGACGCTGATCGGTGAACAGTGTTCTGCGAGGCTTTTTACAATCTTTGTTACCTTCCTGATACCATCCCCCCCCCCTTTTCCACCTCTGCTTATACCAGGAAAAGACCTTGGAAAAACAAAACAAAACAAAAAACATAAACCAGCAATGGGTATTGATGAAGACGGCTCTTTTACTTACGATTAGAGATTGGATGCATGGTGGCACAATATGGCCAAACGTTAAAGCCTTTAGTTGTTTCACCCGTTTCGCTCATTTGGGAATCATCAGCTATCGGTAAACAAACGTCAATTGTAATGCTTCTGTCCCAGGCCCAGTTTCTCGAATGATTTCAATTTCTGTTTCCACTTTCCTGTTCCATGTAGCCCAAGGGCGGCTTACTCGGCTCTTACCTCCATGGGCTCAATGCCAGTCTGTCTTGTTATTGCAGGCTACTGAGTGCCCTATTCGCCTTCATTGCTTGTTCGGCTGAAACTTTTCAAGTCACTTTATACGCAGCTCGTTGTTTGAGTTATATTGGGGTCAAAAGTCTCTAATAATCCTCTTCAGACATCCATTTACGAATGAGGCTTAACCATGTTTTTCAAGTGTTGACCTCTTGCTGACGTTTTCACTTTGTTGAAAGAGTAGAACGAGATTACTCTTCAAATATATGCATTCCCAATGCATTGTTGAAACTAAAGATTTTTTGGCTTCAAAGTTTTGTTTTGGCTTTTTGTATATTTTTGTTTAATGCTCGTTCCTCATTTTTCACCAAAATTACCGTCGTTTGACATTTTGTCACATATTCTATATTTATGATTTTCACGGTTCAAATGAGACTTTGTGAATGGAGGCCAACGTTTCGAATGAATAGCTGCTTTAGACTTGGAAGAAATAGTCATTTGACTTCTATTTCATGCCGTTTAGACAGCATCTGGCTGATATTGAAACTCTGAGCATTTAACTCATACGACGATCTATTGCAACAAGGAAATGAGATTGGAATTATGTACTTTTCTCTCTTGGGATAAGATCAGCCCCACTCAATTCATGCATACTTTGATGGGTGCAAAAGACAGATTTATGTCCTGCACTTTTAAGTGTTAAGGAACCATTGGGACCCTCTTCATTGTTTTGAGCGGTTGTCATCTATCTTCCGCCCTACAACAAACGCCCACGGCAACTAATAAAGATAGAAATTTCTGTTCATAGCTACACTCTGTGACATTTCCTTATCACGTGACTTTGTTTACGCCAACTGTTCAATATCAAATTGAAGGTTTGTCTGTCTTGGAAAAAAAAGTTTTAAGGGTGCCTGTTCTTATTTTGGAATTTAGTAGTTTTTAGTTTTGTACTTTTGACAGACAGCAACCCGAATAATTTTATCCTCTGTTAATCCACTTCGTTGTTTGATGATTTTGTTTATGGTTTATTTATACAACAACCTTGACACAACACACATTTTTCCTTTAATGAGGCAGATGTGTTAGATAAGAATGCAATCCATGTACTTTCTCTGAAGTGTGATATTCTGAATCAGCCATAAAAGAAGATTGTATGTCGTTTTCCTTACTGTGTCCATATCACATTAGAATAAAGTGGCATTTCTATTACCTCACCTATATAGTCATCACAAACTGAAGTAGTGTATCATGTTACCCAAATATTCTTATCTGAACATATTCTCCTATTGTACATGTGTCTCTTTAAATGGAATTGTGTGAGCAAAGAAAACATGGCTAAAGGATGCTTGTCGTAATAAACTGGATGACTAGGCAAAAAAGATTCTGTCATTGACAGTATATCATTGTGGAGTTACCCCTTAGTTGCCATCACTCCCAGGACTGCTCTGGCCCGGAGCAGTTGGAGGCCTGCCTGTAAGGGTCCCAGCTTTAGGTTACTGCCCTCGTGCTTCCGAGGTCAGGTTTTGAGCCAGAAGCTAAGACAAGGACAGTCTGATA
>JAOYNN010235310.1:0-10544 GCA_025770095.1 Goniobranchus kuniei
GTGGAGATTTTTGAAAGGGGCATATCAAAATATGATAGCAAAAGTTGTCAGTATATGAAATGAAAAACATTAAGTAGACATTTGTTCAGTTGAAAATTAGCAGTTGTAGTTTTTGTTGATGATCATGCCAATTAATGATCAGCTGTAGCATTTGTTGTTCTCATTTATGGTATTGTTTTAATAATGAATAAATATAAGTATTTTGTAATCGAAATAAAGTTTACTTTGGATTGTTCTATTAACATGTCAGCATTTTTTACATTTGATTTCTGCTTAGAAAATGACCCAAAATAGTACACATTGCTCTGTTAAGAAAATTATCTAAATGGGGATTCCTAGAATTCTATAGGCGAAAGGAGGAGGGAATCGCTGACCTGAGCCATTGTTTTATTGCATTTTATTAGGCATTTTTAAATCTGAAATATTGATCAATCTTGTGTAGAATCAAACTCATACAATAATTATGACTTCTTTTTCAAATAAGGAAAGTATGTTTGTTTATGTGTATGTAACTTCTTTTTATTGCAGACTTTCTTTTTTTAGTGAATAGATTAAAAATGTACACACTGTCCCGTGCTGAAGTAATTTTTATCAAATGTTACGTGTCTTAGCTGGGCAAAAGTAAAATAATAATCATCGTACTGCTTAGCAGTCCGGCATAGGTACTAATGACAGCTAATACCACAGGTGTGTCTGTGCAGGGTATGTCTGTTCGTGTATGTTTATGTTTGTGCATAAGTGGAAAAAAGAAGAGGAGGCGTGTAATTGGTAATAGCTGTACGATGAATGTCAACAGGAGACCATGTTAGGGGATGGCAGTGCAAAAATGGTGCAGCATGAGATGGAAGAAGATGGAGAAGATCTTCGTCTCAAGACTACTGATTATTATTTCGACATACTGAGAACATCAAACGAAGTTCCTGGTTCATCGATTTCAGTCATTGTTTCGATGTCAATCCTTTCTTCCCCCACTACAACACAGCAAAACATAAAACTAACCTTCTAAAAAAAAGTATAATAGACGGGACTTGTGTGAATGTGTAGATGTATTGAGGTTTTTCATGGTAAAATGAAATTGTTATGTCTTTAGAACGTGTTTGTGTTAATTGTATTGTATCTGGCAGCTTGGTTGTGGTGTCAAGGCGTTCGACTTGTTACCACGAGGTTCTGACTTCAAACCCGGGGCGCTCCGTGGCGCTGGCTGGTCCATGGGGAAGGCTATTTCACATTAAAATTTCTCACGCCACTCAGGTGTTTAGTGAGGACCCAACCATAGGCAGAGGAGGATCTTGTAAGTAGCTGGAGCAAGTGCACCTGTAACATAGCTGCATGTCTGTATGCTCCACATAGAGTTGAGAAGGTATTTGCTTGGGAAAAGGCCAGTCGGGGAACACTACTTGTCCAGAGCTACAAGCACATTGGACTTAGCGCTGTATAAAAAAAATCAACGAAACAAAGAAAGTCTAATCTGTAGTAAATTTAAGGGTGAAAATGTCTTTAGTGCACAAATAGTTGTTTCATTCAGTCATTCATAAATCTCTCGAAAGATGAATTATATTTTTATTTGTCAAAAAGGAAAACATTGTAAAAACAATTGTAGAAATAAAAATAATAGAATGGGAGGGAGAAAAATAAATATAAACCAAAGGAAATATCCTTGTATAAACTAAAAGCCAAATCGTTAGTGTTCTCAAAGAGATGCTTACAAAGAACAGTCAATATCATTTCAAACGTCGTGATTCTCTTGAGCATAGGAAGTGTAAAACTTGGCCAGCTGTGAACAGAAAAGTAGAGAGATAGTAATAATTAGCGATGGAGAGATTTTTGGTAGATATATGACTATTTTAATCCCATAAGCTTTTCTTCATGTTTCGTGAGGGTCCATGTTTCTGCACCGTATATCATAGCTGGCATAACAACTGTATGCATGATTTTCCTTTTCAGGCAAATTGAAATTTTTATGCTTTTCAAGAAATGGCTATATTCTCCAAATCTTGTGTTATTCTCTGATCTATCTCTTTTTCCTGTTCGTTTTCACAAGGAATCAGTCTTCCAAAATACTCATATCCATTTATCTCCAGTTGTTCTCCATTTATTTTGATTCCTTTTTTCTTCTTTCTTCTTGCTATTCCATTACACATTATCTTAATTTAATTCTTGTTCAAAATTCATTCCGTCTTTTTTTCCTTCCTCATTTAATTTTTTTTTTTAGTTTTTTCTCCAGCTCCTATTCATTTTCAGCTAATATTATTATGTTGTCGGCAAACCTCAGGTTTGACAGCTTTACTCCATTGATGTTGATGCTACCTTCAATGCTCATTCTTTTGAAAATCTCCATTGCTGCAGTAAACATTATTGGCGACAGTGAAGAACTCCTTTCATGACTTTAATAACTTATAGCTCAATATATACGTTCCCATTGCGTTGTTTATTCTCTGTATGCTTCTTTGATAATGTTTATAGATTTTGTCTGTGTGCCATGTTTCTTCAATGCTTCGAACACTGCACCATGTTGGATGTAGTCGAAAACAGCCTTCTCATAGTCAATGAATACCATGTGTATCGGGATTTGGTATTCCATGGCTTTCTCAGGTAATTGTGTGACATGAGCATGTAGGTAATCAATGATTGAAAAACGTTTCCTGTATGCTGCCTGATTTGGTGGCTGATTTTCTTACAGTGTTGTGTTAATCCCGTTTTTTGATGATCGTCATGAACAGCTTGTATAAGAGGGAAAGTAGACTTATTGGTATTTAGTTGGTGAGGTCTCTCTTGTCTCCCTTTTTGAATATCAAAGTGATGATGGCGTTTTTCCATTTCTCAGGTATTTCCTCTACTTTTATAACTGTGTTCATAGCTCTCCGATCTTAGTTTGGGCAATTTCTCCTCCGGCTTTTATCATTTCAACTACAATCTCGTCGTCTCCAGGTGCTTTATTGTTGGTTGAGGGCTTTTCCTATTTCCCTTTTGAGTATTGGTGGAACCTCTTCAGCTTCTGAGCTTGTGATGTTCTGCGCAGTGATTTTGGTAAAATTCCGGGCACCCTTCATAATTTTTTCTCTATTGGTGGGGATGCTTCCATCTTTCTCCTTCAACCCTTTGAACCCTTCTTTAGTGTGTTTAGCTTTCTTTAGGCCTTTTTCTTTTTCTATTGTCATCTTTATTCTCCTGTAGTGCGTTTCAAAATTCAAAGTCACGTATTGATGCCTATATCTTCAAAACTAAACAGCGGATGGAACTGAAATTTTGTGTATGAGTCTGGAATGACCAAACGAAAATCCTATTTCAAATTTGTATCCAGCACAATTTACGATTCTTTCTATTAGAGTTATCTGAAATACTCAAGATGGTTGAATGTACAATATTTTCATGATTTACATTAAAACAATGCCATTCATTCGAACATCCACTAAAACCAAAAGAAAAATGCTAGAATGAAACTACAGTTGTTGTTTTTTCTTTTTTGAATCTAGAGCAGCATGTCGCTACGAGTTGTTCAATAGGCAAAAGAACATGACGTAAATCTTTAATAAATTGAGATGAAAGTGTATATATGGTTTTCCAAGCCTACTCTCAAACCCGAACGTGTCGTCACGTTTTGAGTTGCGTCAAGATTCTTTACTGTATACCATTGAAATGTTGATATTTTGTCAGCTCGACAGTTTTAATATAGGAGAAATAAACAAATTTCTCAAACAAGGCCGATGTTAAACTGAAAAAATCATTTTCGTTCGGTCATGGATATATCGAACCACCACACAAAGTTTCAGAAGACTAAAAAGAGGATTTCGGAGATACAGACGTTTTTCTGTGATTCTAAATTTTGAAACTGACTATAGTATAATAATAATAATAATAATAATAATAATAATAATAATAATAATAATAATAATAATAATAATAATAACCTTATCGACGAATGATTGAATGTTCATGTGAGCAATACGGGTATTTAGTTGATGATCGATGAACGAACATTTCTGTTGTGTCTTATCCGGATGTACTGAGTGACAAACACAGGCACGGTGGCCGACAATGACCTGTATATTATTCTGTCTATCTGTCACTCAGTGTGTGTTCACAAGTGTTTGTCTGTCAACACCACTGTGAAGTTTCTCCACTTATGTTTGCCAGCTGGTTTTGACCTTCTTGTTTGTCTATGAGTTTGCTTACGCGATTCATAAATATGGTGAATAGCGGGGATGAGGCCATAATAGAGACCGATTGTTTTGGCAATGTGTCGGAGGGTGTCTGACGAAAACATCGTGTTTACATTGCCACACAGATAACAATAGTGGTTGTCGCACTGAAACACCACAACTAGAAACATAACGATGTGAGTAAAGTTAAGAATTCGACTCCAATCCATAACAATTTTGAATTAATAAAAATGAATTGCACAAATAGTTACTTTAAATTAAATTAATTGGCACTAAAAATATCAAAGTCGATTAACTATAACTTCACGATTACAATGATGTAAAAATCCAAAATTGCGTTAATCCAACAAAAATTACGTAGCAATGAGAGATAGAGCAGAGCGAGAAATGGAGCGACCTGTCAGCTCAAGCGCTATACATACGTTGAAGATTATATTCTCTGATGTCTTCTCTCATCAATTCCCTAATGGTCTTGCACAATTCGATACATTCTATGTTTGCTCTTGGTGTACCTCTCTCAATCATTTCTCTCCTTCTTTCCAGTAAGTCTTTGGTTTTACTTTTCAGTTTTTCTTTCTTGATTCTGGGTTGGGTTTGTTTACTGTAGATTCTAGTGCACTTCTTGTAAGGCAACTATTCTCCTGCTGGTCATATTCTCCATACTTTCTTCTACTTCCAACATCTCAAAACAATTTATCAGCTATGGTTGGAATTCTTTTTTATCTGGCAGGCTTCCAATATTAATTTCATCCCTTCCAGTCTTTATCATCTTTCTTCTCACAAGTTTCGTATTCAGTTTGATGGTACCTCTGACTAGTCTGTGGTCATTTCCTATGTTCACCCGCTGTATTACTTCAATGTTTACTACAATGGTAGTTGATCAAAATGTAATCAATCTCAGTCTCCTCTAGCCCGTTTGCGATTTTCTAAGTCATTTCTTGACTTTCCTTTTCTAAAAGCATGTATTTGAGATTGTTGGCTTCTTCAATGGTGCAGATTGACTTAATCTTGTTCCTCTGTTATTTCTCTCGCCATATCCAAACTTTGCTACTGCTGCTCTGTCTTCCCTTTGGCGGTTTCCAACTTTTGAATTAAAGTCTTCAATGACTATATTGTAACAGCTTTTATTTTCTTCTAATATCCTGCTTACTTCCTCATAGAACTCCTCCACCTCTTCATCTTCATGACTTGATGTCGGTGCATAGACTTGCACGACTTGCAGTTGGTACTTGCTGCTGATTTTTACCATAAGTGATGTCACTCTGATCTGTCTTTTCTGGTTTTATTTACAAGGAACCCATCTCCTCCAACTTGACCTCTCTTCTCCTTTTGTATACAAATGTCCAGTTTCGAGTTGTTCCATGTGTTATCCACTCCTTGTTTCTGTCATTCCAATTATACTCCATTTGAATTTTGCCTTTTGCAGTTCATTGTTTAGTTCTTTAAGTCTATTCTGATCTTGAAGACTTCCAGCTTTTCTTTATTTCAGGTTTTGCACACCTGTCATCTTTCAAGAGATCTTCAACATACTCTGACCATTTATTTTAATATTTCCTCTTTTCCCATTAGCATTGTTACATCTTTTGACTTAATGCATTAGATTTTCTTACCATTCACCTCATTTATCTTAGAGTGCATTAATTTACTGTCTATCTTTTGGTTTTGCTCTATCTCCTGACATTGTTGCTTTATCCATTCTTCTTTTGCCTCATTACATTTTATCTTGATCTTTTTATTTAAATCTTTGTATTTGAGTCTGTTAAAAATACAAGAACTTGCATCATTAGCAAACAACAACAACAAACAAACAAAAATTAAACATAAATAACAACCAAAAACGATCAAATAAAAACCAAACCAAAAACAAGAAATTAAGAACACAAAAATAAAAACAATCTTTAAAAAGCTCCTATATTACATTGTAAGCCGTAGAGGAAATAACCATCATCAGATTCGTGAATAAGTCAAGATGATCGTCATCATCATCATCATCATCATCATCATCACATCATCACCATCACCATCATCAACATAATATCGTCATTAGCACTACCATTGTCATATCATCGGTCTCCTCATCGTCACAATCACCACCTTCATTGTTGTCGTTACCTTCATCATCATCATCATCATCATCACCATCCACATGCCGTTTACTGTATTTACTATCACGTCACCGTGGAAACTGTACTTCAACATACACTTCGATAACAATCCCAGAACGTCATTTCATGATCTTTTACACTGTATGAAAACTTTGAGCAGGGGGAGAATGAACCTACACATGAAAAGGGACACATCTTGGATTTAGCCATAAACCCTTCATCTAACTCGTCTATCTTATGTATCGATGTATGAAATCGTTTTTCTTAACTGTAGTAAACGAAAAGAGTAAAAAGAATTGTGAAATGTTGGAAAACCAGAAAATCAACATTAAAGCCAATAAACAAGATATCAAGAATTTGAACATTGATGAGCACATCAATAATTTACATATTGCTGAATAAATTGGATAAATATGCTCCAATCAAAACCCGAAATATGACCATTCGTCCTGATACACTATGGTTTACAAACGAAATCAGAATGTTTACACGAAAACGAGTGTGGAGAGCGTTCAAACCAAACACATAAGGGCAATATGTATATCTCTATTAAAAATGAGACGAACACCATTATCACCTAAGCTAAGAAGGTGTACATCACAGACAAGGTAGAGCAAAACAAAGAGAACCAAAAACAACTGTTCAAACTCATTAATGATCTCGTTAACAATTAATCCTCTTCGACGCTTCCAACTCACAACAATGAATCTGAACTTTCTGTACGTTTTTCGGGACTATTTCAAAGATAGGATCGATGGCATTCAAATGAACTCGATCCCCAAAACATTCGCCACTATCATCACATCAAAAGCCAATCCATCTGAACTACCTCACAATCTCCAGCTTCAACGCAACCGCCAAAGTTATCCAGCTTCTCTCCATGTCTCGAAGGAAGAAGTACAAAACCATTCTCAATCAAGCCCCGAACAAGACATGCAATCTCGATGTTGTACCAACGTGGTTTCTTAAGGCCTGTTGTGACGAAGTTGCCACCTCCATTGCCCCTATGGTTAATCATCACTGGGATATGCCGATATACCATCCTAATTAAAAGAAGCCAACGTTAAACCATTGATCAAGAAGAAAACTCTTGACTCTGAAACCTTTAAGAACTATCGATAACTGTCAAATTTAAACTTTATATCAAAGTTAATTGAAAACGTTGCGGCGAAACGGCTTTACAAGGATGTCACCATCAACAGGCTCCAAGTTCCACTCCAATCTGCATACCCTGCTGGTCACAGCACCGTGCTTTACTATGCGTGCATAAGGAAGTTGTCGGTCACTCTTGATTTAAGCGCTGCGTTTGAAACTTTTGACTACGAAACAGTGTTGCGCAGAATTCACGATCTTTTTGCAATCTCCGACACAATGCTTGAGTGGTTCTCAGAATATTTATCAAATCAAGAACATCAAATTATAATTAATGGCGTCCTTTCAAATCCCAGTTTGTCAATTTGGTCCCCAAGGATCAGTGTTTGGACATCATTTGTTGAAATTCTGTACAACACCATTAAGTGACATTACAACATCACACAGAATCCAACATCATTCATACGCTGATGATACCCAATTCTATCTTCCAGTGACATTTAATGACCACCAAAAAACTTAAGACACAATTGTCAAGTGTGTACGTTATGGGCGTCGGTGGCTAAATGGTGATCACATCTCGGCACGAGGAGAGTCAAGAGCTATGGACCCTGGTCAGAACAAGCGTGTGTGACCGCATGGGTTCGAGCATAATAGTATGCGCTCATGCTCATAGCCACGAGTCATCGACGTTTTGTCCTTGGGGAAGACACTTTACTTCGCTTACCTCACTCTACTCAGGTGTGAATAAGTACCTGACAAAGTTAAAACAGCACTGTCTCTGTCTGAAAAAAATTAATTCGCCTAACAGGCTGCAAGTCTTGTTCTTAATGCTCTATATTGCTGTTGGTCAGGGGAGTAAATGTCATTGTAAAGCGCCATGAGTATGACTATGCCGTGGAACGTGCGCTATATAAATGCCATCTTTACTTTTTACTTTTTTATGAGACATCAGGTCATGGATGACAAAGAACAAACTCAAATTCAACTAGGACAATGCTAGGTTCATTGTATTCAGGAAAAAAGGTATTCATAAATGAACTTCCATTCAGAACGTCCCTGTTGTTGAGAAAATTTTATGTTAGTTTGATGAGTTTCTGAGCATGAATCATTCCATAATGAAAATGTCACAAACCATACACTCAATGCTTAAGTCTACCAGCCATAAGGAATCTTGATAACTTCACGCATAACAAACCGTTTGGATTATTGCAATGCTCTTTTCTTTGAAAAATCACATCACCCCTGTTCTGAAGTCACTTCATTGGCTACCCGTAGTGAAGAGAATTGAGTTCAATTTGGTTTGTGTTCTCTACAAATGTATTCACCACGATGATGCTCCTGTGTATTTAAAATCACTTATAAAGGTCTATTCTTTACGTCGACAGCTTAGATCTTGTAGTGTCTTATCACTTGAACAAAAAATGTCTTAATCAAAACTCTTAGATCGTTCCTTTACTTTTTCAGGCCCTGTTGTCAGGAACTCTCTTTCACCTTACGCATGTAACTCTTACTCACTCTAATCTTTTAAAAGGTCACTGAAAACTGAATGTTTCTCTATTTATGCTATGAACAAAGTTTAATTTGCAATTATATGGTATTTTAATCTGCCTCCTATATTTGTAAATGGTGTAATAGAAATACTTTTCATGGGCATGTAAATATGAAATACTTTATCATTATTGCCTCCTTGTAACATGAATTGTGATATTGCTTTTGATGTCCATTCCATAGCTATGCAATTATGAACGCCTTTGAGCATATTCTTCAGGAAATCGGCGCTATATAAATCATTTTTTCAGTTGTTACTATTATCAACCTATTTCTCATGCCACAAAAACGTTGCATATAATTCTCATTTCCTCTTCATTATTGACGACACCAGTGTCATCAACAGCACCACTATCATCATCATTATCTCTAAGATCATTACAGTTTGTATTAAGGTTGGTATATTTTCGATTAAAATGTATTGTTAACATTCTTGTATTATTTTATATTTTTCTTATACAGGATGGTCATTAAGTCCCAGGTTGCTCCTACATGTCCAGAAAGTCTGTATGGCCCCCATTATTTCAGAACAAAGTCTCCAATTTAGGTGTGACATTTTTCGAGGCAGAGGTCCAGTGAATGTCGCAAATGCACCAATAAGAGCTTCCTTTAAATACTCACCGGAGTCATCTCACTCTTTTGAAACAATTTCTTGAACATGATCTCTCCCTAAATTTACTTTGTATCTTTTCGAAATTATCATTGGTGGTTTTACTTTCATGTACCCATGTGCTTGTTACAATCCTTTGTTCAAGAGTGAATGGATTTATATCAGTCATGCATTATATTAATCTGAAAAATAAATGTTTGTTTGGTGTTTTAGGGCTCCATTAGACTACAAAGGTCAACTCAGCGCCCATCTGAGAAAAAAAAAACCTTAATTACGAAATCATAAGATAATATCATATTATACTATATAAGAATGACTTGGGACTTATGGACCACCCTGAAGGTAAAAACAAAAATCCAGGCAAGCCTGATTAAACAGACTATTCGAAAATAATCTTATTTCGCATCCTTACCTACCACCCATTTGCTTTTCGAAATTTCACAGAGCGCTCAGTCTTCCCAGCAGATCGTTTGCCTGTTGGAGAGAAAATAATTGTTGGCTTTATGAATATCAATAAGGAAAAAGAAATTCTCGAGGCACTACAGTAAAATGTATCATTACACTGAAACGGGTAGTCTTCTCCACTTTCAATCTTGACTGGTATTGTCAGAAATACTCCATACTGAAATCACGCACTATACTAGACAATTATTCCGTGCACGAGATTTCAATCGCTCTCTCCAGCTAAGCGCGGGGCAACTTGACTGGGACGCTATCCGTATTATGCTGTTATCCTCAACTTCTGGTTGCAAAATTACGGTGTCTTGATGTATTCAAATTTAAATCAGATCCGATTTTATCATTACCATATTATTATCCCCTTTAAAAATAGTCTTATGCAACTATGAAATGATCGATTATATATTACTCACCTCACCTCACCGGGGTTCCTTCTCCTTCTGGAGGTTGAACGCCATCTTTCTCTGTCTCTGGCTATTTCGCAGCATTTGTTGTTTCCTCAATATTCTCAATCCAGCTCTTTCTCCTCCGCCCTCGGCCTCTTTTACCCTCGATCTTTCCTTCCAG
>JAOYNN010235421.1:0-16154 GCA_025770095.1 Goniobranchus kuniei
TGATTAATGATCTTCAAAGTTTAGCGTCCTTCAGTACTGATTCGTTAGATCTTTTCTCGGTCCATGATATCCTCATCCATTCTTCTGATAAACCACATCTCTATTGCTTTAGCTTCTTTACTGTTTCTTTGTTTAATGTCCAACATTCGCATCCATATAGAAGGATTGACCATACATATGTTCATATGAACATTTACCCTGATTACCTCACTCGACTCAGGTTTTATATGAGTACCTAGCAATAGACTGCTATTGTCACACAAAATGTGCGGCATTTTACTGTGTTTTCCCCAGAGGGTGTGCCTGATAGAGGATAAAATATTGTAAAGCGCTTTGAGATTGTTCATAGAATGGTGGAAAGCGCTATATAAATGCAATCTTTATCTTTATAGTGTAAACTGCGTATCGTCCCTGTAAGTCTCTAAATGCCTAAGTCAGAAACTGATTGTCATGACACTTTTGGCTATTGATGACTAGACTGGGTGTCCCCCAATTGCTCTGTTAGTTGTCCCTGAAAGTCCCTAAACATGCATGTCCGTAGGTATTACAAGCAGGTGGGACACACTCATTCAAAACAAATAAAGCAAAAAACATCATGACCCAGTTTCTGACTTACGCATTTTGAAACTTACAGGAATGACATGCACATAAGGATATGACTTAGTAAAGTTCAGTGATAATAAACTCTATGGGACTTATGACTTTTTTTCATATCAAGAAACATTTATATCATTCAGTACCATTTCAGATTGGTCCATTCAGATAACATATATCTTTGATCTAATCCACAACTTCTCAGAACCATTTTGCTCAGTCCAAACACATACTAAAAAGGCATTATTAGCAACTAGAAGTAATCACTCTAACAACTGTTCATGTTCATATCTTGTCAGTCCTTGAAATAGTTTAGTGACCACTTTAGATAAAATTTCAAATATAAAACATTACAGACCAATTCTGCACCGGTACTAAATGAAATGTAATAATGAAGACCAACCTGGTGTACAGGACTTACCATCATCTTATTTTCATTGGGGCCATATCCTTCTCCATCTCACTGTGAAAATTGAGAACGGCCTCGTAGACACCAAAAACAATCATGATGTTGGGCACGATATGTAGCATGTAAGGGTTGAGTCCCTTGAACAGCCCTCTGAAGGACTCTTTCCTGAAGAAAAGGAACTTCACTCACGTTCCAATATATTCGCGAAAAAAAAGCTAAAAGGCAATAAAACAATTTCTAAACCAAGACATATTCTTGCGGCAGAAACTTAACTTAAAGGCCCTCTTATACTAAAAGTGAAGTCTCTCTATCTCTATCTCTCTCTCTTAAGTTAAAACTGAAAAAAAATCTTTTAACTTCAAATATAAGAAAAGTACTAAAATACTCACTTTAAGGAACATTTTTTCATTAAATAAATATGTTTTAGGTTTTAATTCTTGAGATAACCATAGTATTTCACTAAATCTTATCTTTTATATGATTTTTTAAAGCAAAATTAAGACTCTTTCAATAATTGAATTCAAAGATAAGATTAGTTTCATTTCAGTTATTCTTTACTGATTTTGGGTATTTATCTTTACAAGTTTGGAAACCAGCCTTTTGATGTTTAAACCTTTATTTATGACAGATCCAGTAAACACCAAATTGTAAAAAGGGTACCATATAAAAATAATATTTCACTCACTTCCAGATCTGTGCAATGACATCCATAGAACCCTTGTAACTTCTATGTTGGTCTTGTAACCTTGATCTCACAACTTGATAAGGATAAGTCAAGCTTGCCGCAAACATTTTGGAAATGGCAGCAAATGTGAGGTATTCAGCTGAGCTCTGATTACACAAAACCAGTGATAAGCATTTAACTATACTGATAAGGAAATGAAAAAAATCATAAGGTATCTGGATCAACTTTTTGTTCGGATGTTTTCTATAGGTATTAGACTTTCTCATTCATATAATCACAAACAGCACACAACATGATCACTTTTACATTGGAGCACATACCTTCAACATTTTCTCCCTCATACATATGTGAGACAGAATTTTAGTCTGGCCCATTTTCCCCCCCTATTCCGATATGTTCGGTCAGTCAGTCTGTCTGGCTGTCTCTCTCTCTCTTTCTTTCCTCCAAGAGTGTAAATTCAACTCTTTCTCTACCAGCTCATTTTTCACCGTTGGACGTAACCCTTTTTAGAGAGCCCTTACCAAGCAATAGAAATTAGTGTGTAGTGAGTAATAAAAGACATTGAGCCGCTTAGGATAGCGAAAGAGATAAACTGAAATTTAGAAGTAAGCCAAGATGTGTGTTCAAGATCAGACTAAATTTGTGTAATCTTTGGGAACCAGCGGCCTGTAGAGTGTAGATCTGACTCTAAGATCAACACATTTAGAGCTAAATTAAAAGCCTAATGCAGTCCCATTTCAAGTTATAATAAAAACTGATGACACAAATAGTACAACGGACAGAAGGAAAATGGTGCTGGCGAACTGAGTGACAAACAGATCAAGTTCAAATGCATTGACAGAACGAGCATGGCTCAGGGAATCAAATTCTCTTGAAATTTTTAGAAAGGCTTAAAGACTTACCTTTTTAAAAATAATATGTAAAATGATTATAAGTGTATTTTAATCAATCATAATTTGACCTCACGATATTTTGGTGCCAGTAGGTTGTATGAGTGAATGTGTGGATGGGTATTGTTCATGTTTCTTATCTAGTATGTAATTATTAGTATTGTTTGTAAAGTGCCTAGAGCCTTCGTTGTGTTGGATTTTGCGCTATATAAGTGTATATATGATTATTATTATTATTATTATTATTAAAAAATGAGATAAGTATGAGGATAAGTGAGAAAGAAATAGTTTTCTTAAATATAATCAATAGCATAAGCAATCGCATATATTTCTCCCTTCAGTACACTCAAAAACATGACATAGAGATTAGCATGTACAAAATGAAAAACAGAGAGGTACATGAACAAACAATATCTTAATTGTTACCTATTATATGTAATGAGATGGGATTATCAAAGTCTGCATTACACACCTATCACATTCATTCTTTCTAAAGACAGGTTTTGAATAAGTATTTTCTCTTGCCTCTCATTTCAAATCAGGATACAAGAAACAAATAAAACAAAAAACAAACAAACAAACCATGAATTTTATTTTAAGTAAATACTGTTAACTTACTAGTCTTGTATCCAATGGCTGCTTACGGTAATTGTTGTATATAGTTTTTAATTCCTCATAAGCCATAAATTGCAAAGCACCGTGAGATATGCCAAATATTCCAGGCAGATAACCCTGTAATTATCACAACAATTAAAAAGAGTCAAGCCACATTATTTTAATTTCATGAATGGATAGGATTACAAACAGATGTACTGGTATAAAGTATAACCCTAGAACTGCTGAGCACTTCATATGGTGTTACCCTGGTCTCTACGGTAGCCTGCTGAAATTATCCATTGGTGATGACATTTTGCCACAATGTACCGTGTCTGCATCACCATTTGGTGATTATGGAGATGGAGCAAGGTCAACAGTGTCCTGGGCCTCCCACTGTTGTTTTCCAGCCACTGTAGCCCGCCCAGTTATTTGTTTGGATAATCTGCTGTCATCTAAAGTATCATTGTCTATAGCTATCCAATGAAATTCAATAAAATCATTCACTACACATACACAGACAGCTGGTAGGGCTTTGATTATGAAAAGGGGGTGGCCAGGAAGGAGCGTAACTCAATCGTTAGTTCACGCACTGCAAAGGATACTACTTCTGCCATTTGTATAATACCAGTACATGTGTATTACCAAGGAGTATATACAGAATAGGAGAGTTTACTTCACCCTTTTCGAGAAGTTTTTGCACCATGTCGAAGTGAAGGGAGATCACTCCGAAAAAAATTATCAAAAAGGGCAAAATAATCTCACAAACGCTTAGGCCTTCGTGTCGCACGTCAATGTTCATTGGTAGGTCTAATTACATGGCTTAGGGCATAACAGGCCTAGAGCCTAAACATTGAACAAAAAGTTGTAAAAATAAAATTTGTTTGGCTATTGTTGTTCTTAGGTAGGACCAGGAAAGTATTTTTTTTTAGATGAGTTGAATCGAGAGGTGGATATCTATCCGGTGAAAGAAATAACCCAAACTTTTATTACTCCAGTGGACTGTCTATCGAACATCGGTTGTAAAGTGGCCAGTATCGAACTTTGTAATTGTGGAATCGGTAGTTTCATTGGTTGACCAGAATGTCAAAAGTATTTTTTCCCAAAATTGATAGGCCTATCCATCTCTAGATATAACTCTCATCTAATAGAAGACTACTTTCCAGGTCCTTCCTAAGAACAACAAAAGCCAAACACATTTTATTTTAACTAGATCCAGGCCTATTACACCAATGATAATTACCGACGAACATTGACGCGCTGCATGTAGGCGTACTATCTTTGTTTTTATTTAATAGCATCTGTGCTTTGACAATAGGCCTAGTCTATATGTTCTAGATCTAGATATCCTGAAAGTCTACAGATTCTCTATCTACATAATATTATATAAGCATTGACACATAAAATCTAGATCTAGATCTAGAATCATCAAGTCACAAATATACCAGAAGAAATCTCTCTCTCTCTCAACAATCTTCTTTACGCTGATATGATATAATTTCTATAGCTTTAGCTAGGCCTTGAAGTTGATGTTTTTAAGGTGAAGATATCACTATTTAAGCATCAGTGGAAATCGGCTCCAAGCTGATAAGAGTCTATACATTCTTTCCATAGATTTAGACTAGAAAAATGTCTCTTTTTTCTACTTTCAGTGAAAAATTCACTATTTGACCATATTGTGCTGTTCTTTTAAAATTCAAAATGTTAGTTTGTCACTTGGAAAGAAAAGGAATCTGCATAGATACCCATTCCAACCATTCGTAAACATGTTGATTGGTGTGTAAACAATTGTGTTGTTAGGGAAGCCATTTCTCCTACCACGGTAACTCCAAGAAGCGTAATTGAATTCCGTACTACACTCTTCTAATAGTAAAATACTCCAAGTAAACAATCTTTGTTTATTAGTATCTGTGGTATTACTCATCATTCATAACATCAAATCAAACATGAAAAAAAGACTGTTTCTTTTATTACTTTCGAAATACCCTTCACCCACCTCTTTCTATCGGACAAATTTCTTAGCCCAACCCGCTCCCTGCCGTCCCCTATTCAAATCAGGCTTTGCAATGACATTCTCAGATGGTGGTTCAACTGTAGAGTTTATTAATCAAATATTTCATTGTTCCTCATCCTCCAATGAATACACAGCCAACACACACCAACTTCACTTGCTAGTTCCCCTCTCTGATACTTTATCTTGCTTATCACATCCTTCTGCCACTTTGACGACAGGCCCCCTTAAAAGCCTCAGTCCAGACAACTTTTCCGTCTCCGCACATCAATCTAAGCACAAGTACATGTGAAATACTTCCTTGGACATCAAAATCTCTTTCTTGTTCAACAGCTCAAGAAGATGGACCCTTGGAAAAATCCTCTATACTCCCAACAGACGTATCATCATTGATATGTGAAAAATTGGTGGAGATTTTGTTGTTATTGACAAACCCTAGGCCAAAAGTTTCAATGATGACGCCCTCTGATTGGTCAAAAAGGAATGAGGTGTTGTGACATAAAGTTGTAGGTCTCAGGCCTTGCTCTGATTGGTCACTCTTGTGTAGGTATCAATTCACTTGATGGTGATTAGGACCTGTCAATCATTGTCCGGTTGCTCTGAGTAGAGCGTAAGGCAGAAATGACAAGATGTGATACCAAGACTTTGTGTTAGTGCGGATGGGGGAGGATTGTAGAGTGTTGAAGGTTATTGTGTCCCTAATAGAATGAAAGTATGTGTGAGTGAGTGTGTGCTTATGTGCTTGTGTGTGTGTTTTATACATAATTAGGCATCCTGTTACAGATGTGAGTACGAAAATAAATCAGCTGACTAGCGACTACCTGAACTGTCCTAGGTACTTAAGTAAAGGGGGGTCAACCTCACGCAGGCACAGTAGTTGGGTGGAATAGTGCTGAGGTGCACTGGCTAGTGGTTCCAGGGTTAAGGTACAGTGTAAATGTTGGTGCAGGGTTCATGCAGTTGTGCTTCCTTAAAATTCAAGGAGTTTTCAAGGAGATTTGGGGGGAAAATCAAATTCAAGGAGGTTTCAAGGAGCTCCTTGAAAATAAGGAGGCCGCATGAACCCTGCTAATGAAATAAAAATACATGTCACCTCTCATTTTCAATACCTTTAAAGCTTTGTGCAAATGGAAAGACTAGAAAACAAAACTGAAATGTTTTCGTCTATTGCAACATTCAGAGTGAGCAGATTTCAGGAAGATATTGTATCAAATTCTTTGTCTATTGTTCTGGTGAGGCAAAACTTTATAAAAGTTATGAGCTATATTAAAAATTGTTTTAATTCACTGACAAGAACAATGGCTGTAAGATGATAAACCTATCAAGAGCAGGCAGAGGAGACTCAAATCCCAATGTATGTAAAAGTAAACGACCTAAGAAGAGATTTATCAAAAGTGACAAGGCAGTGACAAAAAGAGACAATATCTCCTCCACTACAATGGATATCTGTTTTAATAATTAATAATAATAAGACTTATGTAGTACTTTCTTCCATACAATAATGAGAATGTTTTTCTTTGAACATAATGATTTTAAACAATTTAAAATGTCATTTTTAAGAATTTCAGTTTCTAAGTTAGTTTTAAAAATCTTGTAAGATAACATGATCTTATCATTGAACTATGTTATTCCATAGTATTAGAGTGCAGGTGGGGAAAATTGTTTGTTTTATGCTTTGACATTGGAAAACGTATTTAAATTCTGGATTTCCATTTGAGAATCATACATTAAAAGGAAGAAATCTAATACAGGCTACAAAGCTTAGTTTGGCTGAACTTGGAATGTAAAAAGCTTTTCTGCCAGTGCACCACAACCACCACATTTGGCAGACTGGTGAGAAAATGATTTCAACGGTGCATTAAGTTTTTGTTTCAGATTTCTAATGGAGTAAAAATTCTTTGTTTAATTGTATGTTCGTTGACTGTTCCATTTTTTCCTTACGTCAGGCTTGGGCTACCAGAGCTTTAATTTTGACACAAAGGCCTAGATCTCTGTTTAGGCCTGTGGGAACTTTGGGAATCCTGATCAAGACTGAAGTGTGTACATACCCACATCAATAGTCAAAGCAGCAACCTTCTGTTCTTAAGACTCTAAAGGCTTTACTATAATCACAAATCCCTTTCATGCATTTCTTATGTCTTTAATACCAGCTAGGTGGGATCCTTAAGATATGCAGGGCAATCTAATAACTTGACATAAATATTTAAACAGAAACAATCAAAATAAAACTCACCAAATGTGTAAAATTCAACACCATTCAATCATCTTAAAATAATATATGCATTTGACAGACAGCTGAAAGAGAAAACCTAAATTTTACCTTGTATAATCCCCGAACACCTTCCACCCTGTAGACTTGGCCCAATGTCTCCCACATACCAACAAAGTGCACTTTTCCCGGTGTATCATACTGTAAGCACATACGTGTTTTGGACACCCATATTGGATTTGCCAGACTCAAAGTTGCAAGGCCTGGGGAAAAAATGAAAAGGGTGAGACAATCTATATTCCAACATCTCATCACAGTGGTTCCCAACCTAGAGGTCAATTCATGGAAGAAAGGAAACAGTAGGGAGAGCGCATCTTTAGATGCATTTCAAATATCTATACCCATAATTCATTCTACAATGTCCGGAGCAACAATTGTGTATTGCTTGAGTATTTCAAAGAGTAAAGCAAACTTTTTGTATTGAAACATTACATAAATTAGGAATTACAGCTGCTGTCAGTCTTACACAATTGTTAAGTATTTGTAGGAAATGTATATTGTAAAATTAAAGCCTTGTTCTACCAGCGCACCCATCACCTCATTTATACCACCATTCTGCCTACATTGCCAACTTTTGCCAAGAATGGAACAGCTGTAATACACAAAAATATGGATGTGCTTTATACCACCATCCACTAAGGGTGAGGATGGAACCATCCTTAAAGTTTTATAGTAAAATACATCCCATTACACCACCGGCCCAAAAGGCAAATCTCCAATGCCAGTGGCCCTTTTGATTAGTGGTAAGCAAATCATATTGAGATATCCATATTTATGATGTTCTCTAAAATATTTATATCGTGTCGAAGCAGCAAGAGAAGTATTGATACTTCCACTCACAATGCATTTCCAGGAATGAGTAGCCATAGAGAAAATTGAAACTACAAAGAAACTTGAGATGATGAAGAGAAATGGTCTTTTTTCTTTATACCAATACGGACTCAATTCATAGCTTTGGAATTACGAGTCTGTTGTATAACTCTCCTAAGCCTAATTCTAAGGTGTAAAATGAATACCTGGCCATCAACGGCATTGTCCCAGTCCGAAAAAATTGTACTACTGCCTTAAAGGTGACCTGTCTCATCCTTCATGTTTTGTGTTGCTGTTGGTTTGGGACCCCTTGTAAGGTGCTTTGAGCACAGTGGATATTGTGCAATATAAAAGCTCACCTTTTTTGTTTGTTTTTCCCTTTGATGCCTATGAAGGAGGAATGGATATGTCAACAAGGAGAAAGCAAATAATATCAACACATGGACATTTCTGTACAATTTGTGTCAACTTTTTTTAGCAGCAAATCAAGAGGCACATTAAATCATGCACCAAAAAAGGGCATGACATGTCTGTTTACGAGAGGGCCACTCCTTTTATTATGGCAACAGGAAAAAAAAAGAACAATACCTTTCATTTGTCACCTGAAATAACATCTGGACATTTTATGGGTAAACAAATAGCAAAGCTTACACCAATCTGTCACCATTGAAGAAGGATTATTCATCAAAGAATCTTTTCATTTGCGGAGAAGATTTGTGTGGGATGAGGCCTAGCACTACTATTTTTAGATTCAACATTCTGAAGCAAAAGGTATACAGATGTGGTAAAAACTATGTGTCTAAGACATGCTTAAAAAAATATGTCAAAACAAGTAAACATTGCAATCATAAAAAAGCACAATGCAAGTGATGGTAATAAAATCAACCTAACTTATTTACTTCACATGTTTTTCTAAAAAGAAATTAAAATTTACCAGCCAGACTTGCTATAACCATATGCCAGCCAGCACCAAGGTTCTTGGTTGTATCACCATCTTGCATCCAAGTCTTTGTTGTGTTGTAGCTGAAAGAAAAGTTTAAAAAGAGAGATCTGTTACTATGCATAGCATATTGACAAATGAATGTAGTTTTCCAGAATAGATGTCAAGCATGTTTAATATGTAATTCAGAATGTGTAACTGTTTACATATCACACAAAATAATTTTGTTAACATACAGCTACAAAATAATCTGAACAAAATGTTGTTGTACATAAGACTAGTCCACCTCAGAACATGGCTTATTAACCTAATTGAGATGGGCCCTATTACTGGTTAAGCAAACCTGGGAAGAAAGCCTCTCTCAGTCGAGAATAACAAGGGGTGAGAATGGCTTTTGAAGGTGAACTATGATAATCATTAAGAAAGGCAAGCGGCTAAGCAGGTTCAATATGTCAGTTAGACACAATAACCTCTAAAAAGAAAAGGTTCAGGAAGCTGTTGACTGTGGTAACTAGGAAGATGCTTAGGTACATTTGGAACAAGCTGGGGAGCAACTGCAACTTTTAGGTGCAAATGGAGGTGTTCATGTTGCAGACTGAAGTAAATGACAACATGAACGCACAGACACAAAAAAGGTATAAAACAAATCTTAAATAAAGTCCTGATAATATGCAAAAAAATGTATTGTTCTAATCCAATTATACTTTTAGTTAATCAAGTTACTTATTGGGGAATAGATAAAAATCACCCTGCATGTCCTGCTTGAGACTTGTTTGAAACAAGGATACCTAATGATTGGAAATTGTTTTAAAAAGCCAAATCTCTGTTTAAGAAAGAAAATAAATCAAAGTCCCTCCTGTGTCATCTTGTAATGATGATTACACATTTGCAATCATAAAATCATAGTTCCACGTGTATACAATTGCTTTTTCATGATTGTCTGCCAGTTTAGGTTTATTGATTTGATTGCTGTGGTACCTTTCATTGCTCATTAAGTTTGTCACCTCATAGAGAGGACACTATCCTTAAATGATGACATCATAACTTAATAACAAATGATCTCATATGACTGAAACTTACTTTATATAAATCTTGGAAAAATTCCCTCTCTTATGCACAAAACCTGATGTCTGTACATGAAGCCATATTTAGTTGGTTTTGGTTCTTTATCATGTAACAGAAAAAAAAAAAATTCATCAACACTTGGTGCCAGGATCTTTCACAGCCTGCCTTTGATTTTATCTTGTCAAGATGTTTTGTTTAAACTTATGTTGGTTGGCAATTCTATAAATTACAGTACTTAATGACTTGGCAACAGCATTCTTATTTATAGATAAAGTGTTTCCAAAGACTTCATCCTGCTTTTCCAAGGGTCCAAATTAGTAAGATTGATTGACGTTTTAAAATTTCTTTGTGCTTACATTGCAAATTAAAGACACAAGCCTCAAATTTACCAGTCTTCTGCTTTTCCTTAAAAGGGTACAAATTAAGTGGATAAAAGTCTAGAAAACTTACAAAAAAAAGTATAATCCCCATGACAGGCCTGCTCCTGTGACATTGGGGGTAACACCTCTGTATAATCCCCGCCATCCATCTGACTTTATGATGGCCCGAAATGCATGGTTGACACCTTTATACTCTGGTCGCTTTATATTACCCCTTCCAGACCCTTCATCAACTGTGATAAAGTAAAAACAAAAAAAGAAAGAAAAGTTGAAGGTATGTTCCACCTGAACGAAGAATGTGGTAATGATCATTCAATTCCATAACTAAATTCACAACTAATAGTTGAGGGGGTCTCTGACACAAAAATAAGTTATCTTCTATTTTGGTGAATCTTTCCAGATTTGGAATAAAGTGCTATTTATTATTTTTTGTATCTGACTTATCTTAAATATTAGAAGAAACAATATAACATCTACTTGTATAATCTATGGCTAAAATTCCATATAGTCCCGCCACCCGTCACCTTTAAGAATACTCATGTTCATGACTCAAAAAGTACAGAAAGTAAGCTAAATCTTGTTTACTTAGATTGAATGCAGTTTTGTGTATTTTAAGTACACCTGTAAAAAGTTATATCCCACAAACATCTGCGAGGTGGAGAGAACAGACGAATGTGTCTGCCATTTTCTGTAGAATACGTCATGTTCCGGTTATTCCTTTGTTAAATTGGTCGACCTTGATACTCTAAGGCAGTAATCATTTTAGGCATACATTTCATGGTATTGTTGATAAACAACTGAACAGAATCTGATGCCACTAAGGGATGAATAACATGACAATACAGATACATCGTCAACTCACAATAAGGGCAGAGGTAGTATAACTTCCTTAACATCAAGTTAACCACCACGGAAACTACTACATTTGGATAAGCCTTCATTGAGGAATTGGGTTTATGGGCAGGGTTGAGGTTGTAATTGCAGGTTAGGACGATGGAAGAGCGGGTAGACTGGTCAAATAAAGAGAAAAAGGCTCACTGCAGTCATTTATTTGTTTTGGTTGGCCCTGACAACAATCGGTTTTGTCCTCATTATCAGCTGAACAGACTTTTTACAGGCCTACTGTGTTGCAGATTTGCAGCATTACAATTTGGAGGTTGATTACATCACATCTCAAAGTTACAAGTCAGGTGACGGATATATAAAGAAGTTCTGAGCAATTCACTCAATTCAATCCGTGGCATGATGGTTACTCATCTGCTTGGTATGTCCAGTGAAGCAGGTTTGAATCCCCACCATGCCCAAAATTTTCTGATCATTTCTTCTTTCTCATTTCAGATAACTCAAGACTGATGGAAAGAAACAACAAAGAACAGAAGGAACAACTTAAAGAAATACAATTGCGCCTGACACGAACCCACTGGACAGACAAATATACTGCTTAGGAAAGTTACGCAGTTATTAAGTAAAGAATTCTTTTTCACACCATCAAAAAAAAAACCAAAAAGTTTTTACTTCATTAGTAACCCCAACAAAAACCAAGCCTCAACTTTTTATTACCACCCCATATCAAACGAATTCCTCTTTAGTATGTCACTGGAGTGGGCGACTGTATGGAAATCCTTCCTAATCTACAATACAATTCATGATTATATAGAAGATTCCTAAGCCACGCTTCCTTCAAATTAAAGGTTTTAAGGAGAATTTTAATGAATTCAAAGAGGCTAAATGCGCATTTTGAAATAAAATTTAACTCCAAAAATGTGGGGTGATCATATAGCAGGATGAAAAATATCACCATCAATTTTCCCCAACTCAAAGGCATTTGTCACAGTCTTGCAGGTTTGTTTTATTCAATTTCTTTCCGAACAAATAAAATTCAAGGAGGATTCAAGGGGATTTAGGCCAAATTCAAAATTCAAGTTTTCAAAGAGATTTTGGGGGAAAATCAAATTCAAGGAGGTTTCAAGGAGCTCCTTGAAAATAAGGAGACTGCAGGAACCCTGTATATAAAATTGTTTATAACAGATTGAGGCTATCTTTTCAAAAGCAGAACACCTTGGATCAAGCTCAGTCTGTA
The DNA here is from genome assembly GCA_025770095.1 of Goniobranchus kuniei. Classification (NCBI taxonomy): domain Eukaryota; kingdom Metazoa; phylum Mollusca; class Gastropoda; order Nudibranchia; family Chromodorididae; genus Goniobranchus; species Goniobranchus kuniei. The sequence continues at coordinate 12,728 of JAOYNN010235421.1, forward strand.
GGCCTACAGACATACACATGAGGAGAGGAAGTAACCAGCTGCCCTCATTGGCTGGTTCGACAAGCGACATGAAATACGCCTACCGTTCGTCTGCTTTAGCCAAGGCCATCAAAAGGCAGGCAGGATATCCTGGGCCTACCCCAATTATCTTGGTGTCCGTCCCCGTGTGCTGAGTGCAATCGGTTTGGAAACTCAACAGACACTGTCCGGCTGTGGCCCTGGTCAAGTCTTAAACAGGAAGTTTCAGCTGCTCAGCTCCAGCTTTGTGGAACAAGCTGCCTTTTAAAACAGTCTTCAGATTCTTTTTAAATCTTAAGAAAAAGCGTAAAACAGAGCTTTCTAAAGAATAATTTAAATAATCAAAGCACTGCACTGTGTAGGGAATGTCCATGAATTCTATGTAGTATAATAGTAAAGTATTCTAAGTCAAGCCTTTCCTTTCAAGATACATTTTTATGTGTGTAATCTATGTCATGTGAATGTATGTATGATTTTTTAAAATGTACTTTGGCATGATGATGTTTTGACTGATAATGTAGTATTGTAATTTTGTCATGTATACAGTCAAGCAACTTTAAGTGGAGACAGGCAGTAAATAAATTCGTTATTATTATCATTTTTATTATTATTAATAATAATATTATTATGCTAAATAGTAGGAGTTACCTCAAAGTGATCTTCCATATTGAACAAAATTTACTTTCAATTAATCACTCAGATAGAATTTGCAAAAACAGGCATTCGTGGTTTTTAAGTCATCAAAATCGGATGATAAATGAATAAGTTATGAATTTTTAAGTTTATTTCGTACTTAGAAAATTTTTGGGCGCTGTTGTATTGGACAAAAACTGCATTTTCAAGCTGATCAAATCAAAATAATAAACTACATTTGAAGCATCTGTTTACATAAACATAATGACAGGAACGTTTTACATCAATATACCAAAGATAAATAATCTAGTAATTCAAATAATACTATGATGTGCATGCAAGAACAGTGAAAATTCTGTTGGACTTAGAATATTTCTGACAAAAACTGCTCATTTGAGCATAAAGTAGTGATTTTAATCAACCATAGAATATGTAATAATTGTCCAATTGCCCTAAAAATCCTCTGACCTCTTTAGATTATATAATTGTGCAGAGTTGATTTTTTTCAAGAGGACTTGGTTAATAATTCACTGTGATTGGAGACCTCTAAAATGGCTCTTCGTTCAATTTCTGCTAATTGGCACTACAAAGCTAGAAAAACTACTCAAAACAGCATAAAATTTTTAATTTTGCATTTAGGTCTGCCATAAATGATCATTTGGAATCCAATGTCCTAATTTCAAGTGCCCAACACAGTTAGTGTTGGTTGAATGCATGATTGAATATGTTTCTCTTTAACGTTGTTGGCATTTGCTTGTCTTGTAACATTTCTTTATATTTCCCAAAACATCACCATCCTGACTTAATCCTTGTCATTACTTCTTGTTTTGTTGTGTCTTTTAGATCAGTTGTTTGTCCTAAATACTTGTAATCTTGAACATTCTCTATCACATCGTTCTCTCTCCTTATGTCATCCTTGTTTTCATAGTTGGTCACATATTTTTTCTTTCCTCTGTGTATTTTTAAACCTACTTTTTTTCTTTCCTCATTTGTGATATTTAGTTGTTCTTCCATTTTTTGTGTGTGTTTTAGGTGAATAGCACGACATCAGGAGCAAATCTTAGGTTATCAGTTCTTATTTTTTTTATGCCTATACCATTCTTTAATTTGACCTTCTTGAAAACTTCCTCTATTGCTGCGTTGAATAGTTTGGGGGATATAGGGTCGCCTTGTCTCACCCCTCTTTTCATTTGTATCGTATCTGATATATGTCCATCCATGTGTATTTTTGCTGTTGCTTTGTGCATATGTTCTTTAAGATTGCAATGCAGTTTTCATTGATGTTAATATTTCTGAGGGCCTCGAAAATGGTAAAATGTTCTATAGAGTCAAAAAGTTTTTTCATTAATTATAAGTCCATTGCATAGAGGGATTTTGAACTCCTTTGTTTTCTCCATTATTTGGTTCATTGCCAGAAGATGATCAACAGTTGAGAATCCTTTTCTAAATCCTGTTTGTTCTTTTGGTTGGTTATGTCCTCCATCCTGTTTTGTATTAATCTTGTAAAAAGTTCATAACTATGTGACAGGACGCTTACAGTCTACAATTTTTTATACCTTTGGGGTCACCTTTCTTGCAAAGGATGGTTATTTTTGCTTCATTCCAACAATCTGTTAAATGTTTAGCTATTAATATTTCATTATATAATTTCGTAAGATATTCGAGCACACATTTCCCTCCGATCTTTAGGATGTCGCTTGTTATCTTGTCTGTTCCTGGTGCTTTATCTTTCTTCATAATGTTTATTGTTTTAATTATTTCTTCCTCTGTACACGGTGGTACATATTTTTAGTTTTTGTTTCTGTTCATCTTACTGTTACGGTTGGTAGTGGGGAGACTTTGACTGCATAACTGTGTGTAGAAATCATGGCCTATATTTAGAATGCCTTCTCTGTCTCTTATTATTTCTCCTTTTTTATTTGCCATGCTTGATATTATTCTCTTGTTCCCCTGTTTATTTATTTCCTTTGGTCCTTTGCCACTTTCTAGAATTATCTGGACAAGCTCTTTCTTCTTTCTTCTTGCTTGCATTCTACATTTCTTCTTCACTAGTTTGTTCAGCTCTGAGTATTCGAGTCTTTCTTGTTTCGTTTGTTTTTTCTTTTGCCAAATCTCTTTGGAATTTAAACCAGTATAGTTTTATTACTGTATGTCGTCGCATTTTAGCAAAATTCAGGCTGATATAAATCTATGTATCCTTTCTGTGATGGAACTGTTGAAAATAATGTGCTTACCATTTCAAGAACTCTTCTTTTTCACATGAAAGACCAATCTTAAGGTAAAAGTGCTTAACGACGAGGAACGTTCTTGAGTGTGTCTGCGCGTCCTTGAGGAACAGTTGCATTGTAATATCAATTCCTTGGGCCTGTCGATGTCTACTTTTAACCAGCTGGGTTAGTGAACGTTATTACAGACATTTAACCCCAGAAAGCATAAGTTTGGACTACGTTGTAACAATGAATTGCTAAGATCTTTTTGTGCCCACTTTTATCTAATTAAATTCCTTCCCTCCAAAATGTGTTTAATGGCTCATGAAAAAAACATGACTTGATCAAAAGAAACACAGAAACAAAACAAACAAACGAAACTCTTTACGTCCAAAAACCTTCACCATGGATTGCGATGGCTTACTGAGGCCATTCTGGCCCTTTTATAACAATGTGGTCATCCAAATAATATAACTTCTGGATATTTGAAAATGTTGTCTTCTTCTTCTTCTTCTTCTTCTTCTTCTTCTTCTTCTTCTTCTTCTTCTTCTTCTTCTTCTTCTTCTTCT
>JAOYNN010235422.1:0-10544 GCA_025770095.1 Goniobranchus kuniei
GTAGACACATTTTTGCCACTTCCACTGGGATTAGAAAGAAGGTCGTCTGCATACATTTAGATTGACCTTTTTTCTGATTGGTTGCCAAGTTTCATTCATGAAGGTTATGAAACAACGCTGTATCGATTTTTTAAAAAAGACAACCCTCTTGAAACACGGGACCGTAAAACACCCCGCTCACGACGATGATTTTTAGACCCAGCGCGCCAGGCCGATCAGCATTGCTATACAATGTCCTAGGTAAATAGGCATTGTTCGGTTGACAATTTCATTTGTGTTCTAAGTGATTCATCTGTCATCAACTGCCCCCCTCCCCTTAGCCCTCCGCCTTACATCTACATCCGACTAACACCCACATTTCTCAGTCTCCCTAGAATGTGGATTTTAAGCTTAGACCCCTGTACTTGTGTAATAATTGTATATATGTAAATGCGTGAAAGCTGACTCATTAAAATCTTTAGGTGAAAATGCATAATGTGCGAACTTTCCTGACCAGATAAATGCAATATGCATGAAGATTGCAGATTTCATGCTCTAGATTCATACATTTCAATCTTTTCTACAGCTTTTTTGGAAAATAATCTTACATTTATAGATGGACCAATAAAATTACTGAGATGGAACTCTAAGGGGCATAACCACAAACACACGAAAAGCTGCTTTGACTTATCTAACCATAAATTGAATATGTTTTACATAATTTCTAGACCCATTTCAAGATCATAAAACTATCAAAAGCATAATTTTTCATGGGATTTATAGTGGTATGTGGTTTTAGCAATATTTTTAGCATTATGAAAAAAAGGGGGTTGTTATCAGCTATTCCCACCAACCTGACTGACTAACCCCTTAACTGCCAAGGATATATCACTATGGTAACATCCATGTGCCTGGGTTTCTCTGGGCCTAGCATCTCTTTCACTAGAAGTAGATCTAGATCTAGTAAAATCCTAGTTGCCTCCTGCCGTCACACCTTGATCTAAATCTGCTTGCCTCGCTGGAATGTCTTCGTTAGATCTAGATCTTGAGGTGATGCGCTGGTATCTAGATCTTGAGCCTCAACAATTCGTTGAGGTAAGAAATCATCCTCTTCATCGCTTTCCTCTCTACTAACATTATTGTACAAATAAGCATGATCACAGTCAGGCATTCAACACTTTCTTGTAAAGCTACAACAGCTGTGAGCAGTGGGCAATAGCTTTTTTGTCTCTCCACCATTGTAAAGAAAGATCGAGATAACGTGTCGGTAGATTGAACAAAAGAAAATTAACTCTACTAATATTTCGCTGACTCGAAGAAATAATTATCAACTGAATCAACTTTACTAATCCTTCACTTAGATTATGAAAGAGATATAAGCCCTGATTCCCTACATAAATAGAAGAATAAATGATGAGTCATCAGCCCATCAATTCCACAGGCCTATGGTTCATAGGGTAAATATATAGGCCCATGGATTTGACAAGCCTATGGCAGTGAAGTGCTTAAAGGGTCCATAATCAAATGATTCTGATTGCCAAACTGAACAAAATACCTGCAAGGAAAAAGTTAATTGCAAAATTGCTTAATGTAAATTTAAACTTTTACCTGCTGATTGCAGTTGACAATTTTAAGAGGCTTGTTTATCAATCAAATTCCTTCAAAATTACATGTTGTCTTTTGCCATACCAGATTTATTCAGATCAAGTGGCACAGGCAATGAGTGCAGGAGGCAACGTTTCTCAGGATTATGGATTGCCAGAGGTAAATTTTCTGATAATTGAAACTGCCTGTGGTTTTTTCATATATTTATATTTTAAACAAAACTTATTTTGGCTTTTCCTCCCCCCTGCAAGTTTTGGTCATTTTCTTTCGCTTGGGCTTTTGATGAATTGCTTAATTTTATTGTTCATTAATTTTTTCAACTAAGTATTGAAATTATGATTTAAGAATACAGAATTGTATTTTCCTTTTAGATTGTAAAAGACACAGCTATGTAGTTGTCTTATTGACTTGATTGAACAATGAGTGGAAGAAAATTAATAGTAGTGTCATATACAACATGTCGAGTTAACCCCCTGAACCCTATACCTCTTACTTTGCCCATGCACCTGAGGTTTTCATTGTGTCAAGAATTATTATTTTATATTGAGAAATATGGGAAGATCTTATAGAGCTATTGCACAAACTTTTGATGTGAGTAAAAAAAAAACCCCAAAACAACTTCATGTAAATACAATAGTATTAGCGTTTTTATATCCTCTTGATATTTATTGCTTAATCAACATCAGTTGTGAGCCACAATCATGTAGTAATAACAGAGGGTCTCTTTTATACATTTTAGATTAGAAATGATATAATTTTCATAGCTGTACCATTGAAATGAAAGGCATTAAGAGACTTGCTATTTGGTTATCTATATCCTGTTTGGTAATTCGTGATGGTGGCACTCTAGAGTTATATTGAATTTCAGAGACACAAGGGGTTGCATTTTTGTAAAGCAACTTTCTCTCTATCTTGCATTGCATAAGGATTCTTTTCAAAAATCTTTTTCCGTTTTTCTTGAAAATTAAAAAAAAATACTTTTCCATATTTCTCTCGCAAGTTTTCAAAAATACTTTTTCAGTTTTCTCTAGAGGTGAAAGAGAAAGATGATAAGCATCCATGGCTTCTATGTATGCAGTGATGGAATTTTTTTAAATCTTTGTAAAAATGTTAAAGCAGATTAAAGAATAAAACCCATTCAGAAACAAAATCATAGAATAATTTAAAAGCTGAACTACCATTGTGATTCACTGATTGCAGTTTTATTAAGCTGCAGTGTTGGCTTTTTCTTTGCCTTTTATGTTTTACACATCTTCTGGATTCATACCATATTTAAAGAGGACAATTGCGAGGTTGCTGGAGGGTTTCCCTGTTTTAACATCAATGTTACATGATTTGGAATAGTCTTGACTGTGATACTCTATGATGTGAAATTTTAAACTTTTAGTATTGTTGTAATTAATACAGTTTTATTTTTTTAAAGGTAGAAATTCTAATGGGTTTCCCCATAGAAGTTGCTATTTAATAATAAAAAAAACAACAACAAAATCCCACCAAAAAAACCCCACAACAACAAACCCAACAAACCAAACAAAAAAAAAAAAAACAAAAAAAAAAGATCCTTTAAGAATCTTTTACTTTTGTTTTTGATGCATTTCATAGTTTATTTAAACTGTCAAGACTTTAAATCATGAGGCAGTTTAATTTTTGTTAGCCTTTAAGAGTAATAATTCTTTTTTGACTGTCAAGTAAATCATGAATAATCCTTGATTTTAAGTCGTACGTCTGAGGCTGGTGTGTCTTTGAATAGAATATTTGAGAAATGGGACCTTATTGAAGTTGAGAACTTTGCTTTCTAATGATGTATGCTTCTTTTTTCTTCAGTTTAATTTTGGAATGATATAAACTTGCTTTCATTTGTATGTGCTTCTTGTAATTTTGAGGAAATTTAAAGGGAGTCTAAATTTTCACTTGTATCTAAGGAATGTCGTATTTAGTTTGGTTGCTTTGTTATTTTAGGGTTTTTTGTGCGAGGAAGCTTATTCTTTATTTGTAACAATTAACACGTCACGATTTTGTGCATTTTCTCTGTTTCAATCTTCGCATTCGTTGATTTGCAACTTTCAATTCTACCTTTGTCCTCCTTAACAATTGTCACTTTATTAAAGTGTGTAATCCTAGACATTGAAAGATATAATTCCTTAATGATTTCTTGCACGCCATGTAATGGTTTTTTAAAACTCCATTAGAGTTAAGGAAGCTTCAGGATTGATTGACTTGCCTTGTGAATTTGGATTTTTATAATTGTTAAAATCCTTTATGGGAAAAGTTTATTGAGAAAGAAAAAAAAGAAGAAGAATGTTAACTTTTCATTGCAATAATTGGTTTCTTGGGTTTTCATTTATTTTGCATTGCATAAACAGTTAATAGTGTCCAACAATGCTCGTCAGAAACCCAACAGACCACGATTGTAGTTCTTTATGATTTGTGAATCTTCTTTATTAGGCTTTCAAGCAGTCAAGATTATCACTCCTTAGATTACTAGGAGTCTTTCAGCAGAATCATGTCCGTAGATGTAATTATATCGCATCATAAAATGTAAATTTCAAAATTGCAAAAGTGCTAAAGTCTGTCTTTGCAATGAATTGGTAGGCTACTTTTGTTGGCTACGCTTTCGTGAACAATTTGATCACAATGTCCAAAAATGCACTTCCTTGTGTGTGTATGTTTATGTGTGTAGATAGCTGCATATTTGAGTTGACAGCCACCAAATGTTGCATAGTATCTGATTACCTAGCTACAGAACTTATCATAGATAAGTAGTGTCAATTCACTGAAATTCCCTTGATGTTGATATTTTGGATTGAGTCATAGACTAATCTTTTCAAGTTGTAAAGATTCACTAAGTTATTACTCATCTGTCATTGAAATCATCTCTGGCTACAACGAAAAATTGACAATTTTAAAAAGGTGGAGTGTGTCTCATAAAACTGATGTTAAATGATGAAGATACATTTATTGTGAAGTATTTGCATTTGATTGGTGTTGGACTGTTTTCTTTTTTGTGACCTGTCATGGCTATCTCATCCCTTCATACAAATCTTTTTTTTTTTTTCGGTTGAATTAGAATTATGGATGTATCAGATGTTCCTTGACCTTTGTAGTTCTGGTTTGTTGAACTCCTAGACATGTATGTAGTGAAGAACTGAAAGCATGAAATTAAGTGTAGCTTTCAGTGTCTGTCCAAGGTAAAAATAATTCAGGCTGTCACACTTGTTTAATCATGTTTTTCGGTAGATCCAAAATGATAAAGGAATCACTGAACATAGTTGACTTATCATATTTATAGATTTTATTCTTTGTTAGTGGAGTAGGCAAAGAGGAGGAAGAAAACATATGAAAGAAGTAAAAAGTAACATTTTCAAAACCTATGCGGGGTGAGGATTGCGGCTCAGTGATGTCCTTAGTGACCTCTGAACCCTTTCCCTTATTTCAGGAAGTGGCTGGGGGAGCCAACTCTGACCGCTTATCGGCCATGGCCATGTGGCGCTCCACTGCCCTTCCCGACCCTCTGCCTATCCCGCCTTACTCTGATGGGATTTTAAGGGCCAGGGAGACAGGCAACACCATGTCAGCGCGGCCAAAAATCATCCGAGAGACAACTCAGTTCTTCCTGGCCCTCAAACTGTGGTGGACTGCGCCAGACTATGAGCGTATCGCTGAACTGGTCTTGCAGAATTTCCCGGCTCTTGCCAGCCTTGTAAGGATCTGATTTCTTGACTGTTGTTCACTGTGGTCTTTGTATGTACTGTCTGTTTTGATTAGAATTGTTACAAGTTGAGATTGAATTTTGTAGATTTTCAGGATCATGAAGAGTAGTCGTCATCATTTCTGTTCATTCAGAATGACTGTAGGTGGGAATGGATAGTGGTGTTGCGGGGGGTGGTGTAGAGGGGTGATAGTCTTCTCTGTTGCTGTTGATAGTCATAGTCAAGCCAACATAAAGACCTCTGCATGATATTGTCTTAGAACAGTGTATCACGGGCATTTATTAATGATAAAAAAAAACCCCTTTGATTTTACAACTTTGTAATGTCGCAGTCTCAAGCAATTGGTGAGAGGGGGGAAAAATAGTACCATGTATTTAAACAGTAGTTTTTTCTTTCTTTGAATAACAACCTTGAGAAAAAAATATGCTAGAAGTTAGTGAGTCTCTTAGTAAAGACTGATGTGAATTTGTCTGTAATAGGATGTATATTGCGCACAAGTGTCAATTCAGTTGATAAAGATCAGGTTTAATGTATGTAAATTTTTGGAGAACAGACATTTGTGGCTAGTCTCTGTGTTTTGTCCTTGTTTTTCCTCTCCTTAAACAGTTATTTAAAAAAATGTTTCATTTGCAAGGGATCTCTTCTTTAGTTATTTTTTCCCAATTTATTTAGTTTTATTTAGCATAATTAAAACAAAAAAAGGAAAATTATTCTAGGTTTGGAAAAGTGACGTCATTGTAGTACAGATATTATTTTGCACTATTCAAAGCTAACAAGATGAATTCTGTCTCACTATACGAAGTTTGCTTTATTAGTTTTTTTCTTCTTCTTCTTTTTTTTTTTTTTGCTCACAATAATTTTTAAACTTGCCTGAATTTGTTTTATGTTCATCACATTAATGTCTAGCACTTTTGTTTAATCCAACATTACATTAAAATTTGTTTTGTTTTTTAGTTATTTTCCTTTGTGCATCTATTTTTTTACATTTTGTTTTCAATTTGCTTTGCTTGAGCTCCTGCACTTAAATATTTATACGAAAACCCCCCCTTCATAAAATAAAAAAAGGCCTCCCCACCCAGATCACTTCCGCCCTTTTCTTTTTCTTGTTTTTTTCTTGCTTTGCTTGTTTGCGTCTTGCTTATAAAAGAAATAATTGTTTGTTAATATTTGGGATTTTTAAAGGATACATAAAGTTGATCATGTTTATGAAAACAGTGAACATTCAGTTTATTATTAAAGCATTAATCTGTAAGTTATAAAAGCTTATTAACATCACCTAGGTGACCTGAGATCAGACCTTCCATGGTCTTTCTAATTCTTTTGTCATTGGCTTTATGATATCCTTCACAGCAAGCTATTAAGAAGGATCTGGGAACGTGTGCAAGAAACATGAGACGTAGGCTTCCATCTGGCCGCCACAAAGCTTCTAGTTCGCCATCAAAAGCTTCTGTAGAGACGCCTATGCCCCAGCCCACTGCTCCTCCTACAAGCTCTGCTGTTTCTCAAGGAACCGCAGAGTACATGAAAGCTTTAATGGCTGCTCAAAACATGAACATGACTGAACTCGGCATGACTCAAAGAAACTTGGGTGAGTTGGCCGTTCTTGCCGGCATCAAACAACGCATGGAGCAGAGGCCTCAAGATGTGAGTGATTTAGAGAGACAGTACCTGGCCCAGTGTGGCAGTGAGGAGCAGAGACAAGCTTTAATGGCCTCGGGGGCATTTGGAAATGACTCTGCCGCCATGGCAGCCCTCAGTGCATTTTATGGGCAGCTCGGCATGGATATCACTGGGACGGGAAACAAGAGGGGCGAGTACACAGTCTCTGCTCATGAGGGTGCTGCTGCCAGTGGGTTGGATGCTGAAAATCAGAGTAAAAGGCAAAGAAGGGTATCTCAAGCTGAAGTTGAACGAAGGCTGAAAGAGGCCGAGCTCAGTTTGAGCAACTCAATGGAGTCATCTAAATCCCTACACCCTCACCACATAGGTGGCGTTACCATCTCTGATAAGTCACTTGTCAAACGGGAACCAATGTCTCCCTCTGGTGTTGAGGGCCTTAAATCAGCTTCGATTCGCTCTAGCATGAAGGAGCAAGACCATCACCACCACCAACAGCAGCAGCAACAGCAGCAGCAGCAGGCACAGACGCCCCAGCAGCCACACATGGGCATGTACCCTTCCACCACACAAGATCAAGTGTATTGGGAGGCCCAGGCTATTGCTAACATGGCCCTTCTGAACCATCCTTCCTCATCGTCTTCTTCTTTCCCATCAGCCACTCAGGCACATTCACAGCCGCATGTCCAACATTTGCCTGTACACGAAACTGGGGCCTCCAGCTTTTCAGCAGCAGATACGCCCATGAACCTCACATATGATGCCGATAAACATTCATCTATGCATCGCGCTATGCCTTCTCCCATGGCTCAAGACACTCTGCCGGATACTGCTGGTTTAGCGGCCCAGGTGGAGGTGACAACTAGCAGTAATTCTAAATCTCACAGTCCTCGCCGTAGAACCTCTTCGTCCCCAAGGTCTGGAGATTCAGCGGCTGCTGCAAGGGAGCAGGTATTGTTAAACAGAGTGTCCCTAGCTAAAACAATATTTTATCAACTTATTAACTAGGTTAAGGCATTGGAATTGTTTACCAGGATTGCAATAATTATCATGTCTAGTATGTATTGTGGCTAGAACTTGGTATCATGAGTATTTACCAAACTTGTCACTGTCATTTAAAGCTATGCTGGGTCTGCTAAATGTTTGTGCTTCCCTCTCTATGTTACGGTTCCTTCAATCCTTAGTTTCCACCCTTTGCTTGGTTAAGGCATTTGTGCAATTGTGTCAAATGATGTTAGCATCTCGTCCCTAAAAAGGAGGTTGAAGAACAGGAAGGCGATATTGATTGTAACAGCTGTTAGAATCTTTGTCTTCATGATGCAACTTATGCTTTTTTATCAAATGGTTTTAGTGTCAACAAATGGTTTTGAGTCACTTTCCTAGTAAGGGTTTCAAGATAAAACAAAGACAATAGTGATTTTTTAAACCAGTTTAGAATTTTTCTCCTTCAACTTCATATTAATTTGTGCAGTTGTGCATAATGATGTAGCATCTCACCCTTAAGAATGAGTTTAAGAGTACAGAGACAACACTGATTATAATAACTGTTAGAATTGTTCTCTTTCTTCGTGTTGATTTTTGCAATTGTGCCAAATGATTGTAGTGTTCTGCCCTTAAAGAGTTCTAAAAGCACAGTAACGATACTAATTATAACAGCCTATGCTTTCCTTCTTCGTGTAAATGTGTGCATTTGAGTCAAATCATCATAGCATCATGCCCTCAGAGACAATTCAAAAGATGAAAAGACTGTTTACCCGGTAGATTCTTTTTTCTTCTCTCATGTGAATTTGGGCAATTGTGCTAAATAATTTTTAAATCTGACCCTTAAAAAAACACAGAAAAAAGACAATACTGATCATGAAAGCTTTTGGAATGTTTCTTTGCCATGTCAATATGTACAATTTTGTACCATGACGTAGGATCGCACCTGTAAAAGGAGGAGAAAGACAAAACTGATGAGAGAGCTTTTGGAATTTTCTTCTTTCATGTTAATTTATGCAATTGTGTCAAATGATATTAACATTCTGTCCCTAATAAAAGAAGAAAAACAATACTGATGATGACATGAATTTTTCTTCTTCTTCTTTCAATTTAATTTATGCAATTGTATCAAGAGATCTTAGCATTCTGTCCCTGAAAAGAGACTGATGAGAGAGCTGTATAAAATTTTTCTTATTCTTCTTTCATGTTAATTTGTGCAGTTGTAAATAAATTGTGTCAAATGATCTTAGCATTCCATCCTTAAAACAGAAGAAAAGCAATACTGATGATTAGAGCTGTGTAGAATTCTTCTTTTCTTCTTCAATGTGATGCCAATTTGTCAAAATGTATCAAGTGATTTGAGCATTTTGCTCCTAAAAAGAGAACCAAAAGATTATGAAAGCTGTTTATATTGTGTTTTTGTCTTTCGTGATTCATGTTAATTTGTGCGATGAGATCGGTAATCTTGGCACCCTGTCCTTAACAAAATAAACACGAAAGAGACAAAACACACTTGTCTTCATCTTCTTCATGTTAATATAATGAAATGTAATTAAAATGGATATGGTATCTGTGTGAACAAATGAGCTTGAACTTGATACATGAAATTGAGGAGTAGCTGAACGCAGGCCCTGTTTTGCCTTTCTATTGTGTAATAAGAGATGTTCTTCATATCAATGTTAAGAAGAAAAAAAAAATTTCTTAGCAATAGAAGTAGTAGACATAGTACTAAAATGATGCTGATAATGACAATGATAATGATAATAATAATAATGACCATGATAATAAAATGACACTATAGTTGATATTACCTGATAGTCATGGGTTTTTCTATCACCAGGTTTGGTTTCCTCATGGAGCTAACTTCAAGAAAGAGAACCAAGAGGTTGTGTGCTTGCCTGATCCCCTGCCTATCCCAGACTACTCCCCTAAAATTCTGACTGCCAGAGAAGAAGGCACAGTTGCTAAGCACCGTTCAGAGATAATTAGGGAGACCGCCAGGTTTTTCCTAGGACTGAAGTATTGGTGGTCTAGTGCGGACTACACCCGCATATCAGAGTTGGTTGTTCAACATTTCCCTGGCTTGCGAGATGACAATGCTCCCGAGGGCATGAATACATTTGTGAGTTGAGATAGAAGTGAAATTATTTGAGTTTGATTAGTATTGAGTGTAGTTTGACTGTTTGTACCTTTAAGCTTGTAAACTTTTGGTAGAGTGATAAGGCCATCTGTGACTGTCAAACGTATGAAAAATTTGTCCTCTGATAGCAGTGTAGTATATTAATTGTATCGGGATGTGTCTTTTCATTTTAATACGCTTTAGTTGGGGATTTTTTTAATTTTTTTTTTTTACACCTTACAATGTATGTGAATACCAAGTAACCAGGAGGGGACTGTTCAATAAAATCATTTTTCAAGTTAGCGGTCACCCATTGCAGCAAAATTTATCAGTCTGTCTGTCTGCCTGCGTGTTTGTCTGCCTGTTTGGCTGTCCGTCTGTCTATCTGTCTGTCTGTTTGTCTGTCTCTCTCCATGTCTGTTTGTGTCTGTCTGTCTGTCTGTCTTTGTCTGTCAGTCTGCCCCCCCCCCCTCTCCATCTCTCTGTCTCTGTCTGTCTGTCTGTCTGTCTGTCTGTCTGTCTGTCTGTCTGTC
>JAOYNN010235532.1:0-10543 GCA_025770095.1 Goniobranchus kuniei
AGAGAGAGAGAGAGAGAGAGAGCAACACATCACTGACGACAGTAGTGAATTTGCTGCTGTGTCCTATTTCTCCTATTTCCATTCAGATCACATCACTCACTACAGGTATTCACCAGCTCTCCAAGAATCTAAAAATTTCAAGGAAGAAATTGGAAACCTCTTCAGTGTTTCTTCAGTTAGAATTGGTAATTGGAATGACATTTTTAAAAATACAGTACATGTATGTTGATCCAGCCATAAAGCACTATTCCAACTTTGTTGATCTGATCTTTTCCAGCATGAGTTGACAAGATATGTTGAGAAACTGGGGCCCAATGCCGTGAGAGAGTCCATTAGTGGGAACATTGATCTGACTGTAGAATAATCGGCGGCAGACATGTTCCTGCTCTTGCTGCAATGGCGTCCCACTACGCCTTCTCACATTGCTCGTCAGCTGATGCTGAACAAAGTTACAATGAGCCTTCCAGAAGGCATAGACTCACGGAAGACAACATCAAAGGACTAGTTTTCCTTTACTACAAGTTCAGTGATGCTCAAGTAGACTGTTTAAGGGGGGGCAAATAGTCCTTTGATGAGTGAGAGACAGTGTGTTTTTGAGATAGTACGTAGATGATAAAGTTTGATAACAGTGGTGTTTTGTGTTAAAATGCTTTAAATAATAAAGGCTGCCTTCTTTTTGCTATATTAAATTTCTTTCTCATACATTTCTACATACAGCATGTTTCTATTTTCTTAGAATAATTTCGCCCAGAAAATTTTTTGACCAATGAGGGTCCTTTTGGCAAATTTTTCAGCAAATTTTGGGTTGTTTTTTAACCAAATTTGGAAAATTTTTGGCTCCAATTTGGTAATAAATGCAGATGATAGATACGTTGCCCCCTCTCCTCTTCCCTTCATGGAGAGCGAAGGTCATAATGCCTTGCTAGATCGATAATAGGCCTTTAGGTTCTAAGTTTCGTTCATATTAAAGTAAGTAAAGTTAGTCCTGAACCCATGACTGAGTATAGGGGAGATGGTAGAGCCCTAATTATACTAGGCATACAGCATAATGTGGTAGTTTCCACGCCGACTTCACTTCCGCCAAGTCTAGAAAGACCTAGCTACCCAGTTATACTGCTGGGTGAACAGGGGGCCCCGAAAAAAAACCACTGCCCGGCTGGGGGTCGAACTCAGGCCACCTCACATGGCAGTCAGCCGCTCTACCAACTGAGCTACCAGGCCACCCCATGGGAACTAACCATTGTTAATTAACTTTCTCCTTATACCAATATAAATTGTCAACAGAATTCACCTGTCACTCAGTCCATGCACCAATAAAATTTTAGCATGTGATTCTGAGTAGACATGAAACACAAATTGGCCAAACAAAGTTGCACTGAATCTAACCACAAGATTCCTTTGTTTAAGTGTGCAAAAGAGTTGTCAAACTTTTCCTTTGTTTGGAAAGACAGGGCTTTACCCCTCATGTCACATTGACTGGTTCATAATTGTATGCAGAAAATTTACTTGTGACCAGATAGGCATACTACTCACTTGTTTAGATGTTTAATATGGACTGCAAACTTTTGATACAATTTTCTTCCAATAAGAATAAAGTATTCACAGATTCAACTTACATAAGCCTCTCAAAGAGAGATGGTGGAGATGGTGGAGGGTTAAATTCCAGAGGAAAATTCTGTATCTTTAAAAAAGTGGCAATGTAGTTAGAGTGAAATGTTCAGAGAATGGATATTGAAGGATGTTGGCTGAAGAGCAAGGTACAATTACTACTGATCTTTCTGCTTTTAATCACTTACTTTTACTTTTCCGTTTTAGTCCGGACAGAACTTTTTCGTCATGCTGTATATACAGACTTTCAGACAATCAAGGACAAGCTTTTTCACAGCTCTCCTAAATTTTTCAGCGGTGGATGATTGCACCATATCACAGGGCAGTTTATTCCAGATCCGCACCATTGACGAGAGAAAGAATGTAGGTGTATGTTGGTACGCGACTTTGGTATGACGTATTTGTGAGCATTGCCTCTGGTATGCTTTTTGAGGGGGATGTTCATGTCTACGCAGTGGTAGGATTTGTAGAAGAGAGAGGTTTTAAGGTTGTTTCGCCGAAACAGTACAAAGTCTACAAACGGTATCCTATCTCCCGTTATGACTCTCATACTTATTGAAATAAATTAAGCATGCAGCAGCTGGGAAGATTTGTGTTTCAGTGTGCAATGGATGGATAGAGGACAGTATATATATTTATATAATCCATACATATAGGCCTATCAAAACAATTCATTACCCACTAATAAAAGTGCTACAAGCATTTTTCACCTCAAAACATGTTGCAAGTTACATTTGTGATAAACTTCATAGAATCATGGTTGTGAATATAAAAGTAATTTCACAATTCCATAAAAGATAGACAATAGTCTGATTATCTGAAGTGGTCTTAAAGTTTTATTTTATGAAGTGGTCATAAGATTAGATATTGATATAGCAATTTATGAAAGGAGAATGGAGGAATGGCTGAGTGATAATGGCATTGCACTATGATCTGGAGATAACCCGAGTTTGGATTCCCATATCAAGCTGTTTGCTTGTTGTTGTTTTTTCCCTTCTTCTTTTGACCTGGGTGTGGAAAGAGAGGCCACATGGACATGAAAAGTTTATTTTAAGTGGACAGAGGGCGATGGAGAGCAATTCGCATTTATTTTAACCAGACTTTGATTAGTACACTTACATAGAGGAATAACGGAGACCGGGTGAAGTTTATCTTAACCAAGATTTTATCTTGAGTGAGTTTATCTTAAGTGAATTTATCTTCAGTGGACTCCACTGTATGCAGTGGCATAAGACCACAGCAGTTTGCTTTTACCATGCACCAATAAATGTACCCCCTTTTTTTTGCTCACTGAGACTTCACAGATGCATTAAGTTTGAGCACAATGGCTTAACACACTATTCCTTCATCTATGCAGAATTTAAATGCCTTGTGGCAATTGTATGGAAGACACTTATTATACTATTATTTTGAGGAAGACATAAGTTGCAATATTTCTTTTCAGGACAAAAAGTCAAATAGAACTGATCTAAGACAAATATACAATGTTGCCTAAGAAACCCTTAAAAAATCATCTTACTTTATTCTTGATTCTTGATAAATTGAAAAAGAGTAAGAAAAAGACCATTATCATTTGAACATTTGGTTCCATTAGTAGATACGAGAATTCTTGTCTCTTGGATGATAAGAATCATTAATTGCATTATATGAGATTGGACAGCACTTTGGCAAAATCATCAAAATTTGGCTCTGACATAATAATAATTGACATTTATACAGTGCCATGTATATCGTGTTTCACTTTCATGATGAATCATCTTTCTTTGATCACAAAGAGAGACAAGCGACAAGTGTTTTCTCATAGCCACTCAGATGAACCAAATCCAATCCATTATTCATATAGTCTTACCCTATCACCGAAATGTTTATCGGTACACATTTCGCTCTTCTGAAAGCACAATAGGTGCCTCTTTGCTCTGAAGATTTCCTTACAATAAATAGTGTTTACAAGTAATTAAATATTCAAAAGTCAAAAGACAATGGACAACAGTACTGGTCCTATGTGTGCAAAGCACATTCATATACATATAATCATATGGCAGTGTGTAGAATAAATAAAAACTATGAGCAGAAATAAAAGTATTCCAAACAAAATTGTCTAGACATAGAAAATTGAATAAAAATAGTATAATATGAATCTACCAGATTAAAACATAAGTAAAATAAAGTTCCCTGCGCTTTTAAAAATACAGACAAGCATAACAATAACAATTACATAAGTCCATGAGGTCTGTAAGAGGAACCAGATGGGGACAATACCCATATTACTCCTGTGTTTAAGGGATACAGATGGTGTAATTTCAACAATCTAAATAAAGCTTGATAGGCCTAAACTAATGACATAGATCTCTCTAAATGGAAAGGATCATATATCCAATGTGAGGAAAATGTGTCTTTGGGAAGATGATTGCCATAGCACGGCGACCATCTTGAATTCAAACAATAATTTTTCAGTTAAAAAATCTTGCTTAGTAATGAAGATAGTGCTTTGATTCCTTTTTAGGTGTAAAGATACCTTAAAACGGTAAACAGTTGAAAAAGAATTTTTAGATTATCTTGTTAAATCAAAAAGTTATGAATTTTTTTTTTTTAATCTAAAAAATTTGTGTAATTTTTCTACATTAATTTTTTTAGAATTCATAACTTTTTTAAATTGAGAATAATCCAAAAATTCTTTTTCATCTAGTCACAGTTTTAAGGTAGCTTTACACCTAAGAAGGAATCAGAGCTCTATCTTCATTACGAAGCGAGATTTAATAACTTAAAAATCATTGTTTGAATTCAAGATGGCCGCCATTGCCATGGCAACCATCTTCCTAAACCCATATTTTCCTCACATTGGATATATGTCCTTTCCATCTATGTCATTAGTTTCAGCCTAGCAGACTGTATTCAGATTTTTGAAATTACACCATCTATACCCCTTAATGTGAGTTCAGATTTTTGAAATTACACTATCTATACCCCTTAATGTGAGCTGTTGAAGTTTACTTTGACTTACACACAATCTGGCCAAGTGTGCTTCAGTCCTGTATGGAATAAGTTTTGTATGCTTGGAGAGCCAAATTCCCTCAAGTATAACCAAAACCCTAACTAGTCAGGGTCAAACATGGTACAGTAGTGAATGGCTATGTGTCCGGTCTCCAGGAAACAGCCAAAACGGACACTTAGCCAAAACGGACACTTAGGCAAAAGTCGATTTTCAGAAAAATAACCTTGTTTTATGGAAAATGCATAACCACCTTAATTCTTGCCTGCATATTCAATTACAGCCATGTGGTGACTTAGTACCAATCCATTTAAAGGGACTTCAGACAGTCAGGCTGAGACATCTGTACGACCAAAGACGATGCGCTCGCAATTCTTTCAATCTCATGAGGGGGTGAAAGAGAGGGAAGGGGTGGTCACTACGGACAGCCAAAAGGCAATTAGGTCTAAAATACATAGGCCTGCAATGTTCAAACTTCCGGAGAGCCAAAAATGGCAAGCTTGCAGTTCTTTCAATCTCATAAGGGGGTGAAGAAAGAGAGGGGAGGGATGGTCACTACAGGCAGGCAAAAGGCGAGTGGTCAAACTCATTTAGGCCTGCAGTGTTAAACAATGTTACAGCTAATGGAAACAGGTGAGAAGTAAATGAATGCTGTCTCCATTGTGAAAATGCAATGGCCTAATAGCTAATGCAAAGAATCTTGAGCCAACCCATAACAGATATGGGACACATTAGACCCTAACTTTATTCCAGCCTCTCCTAATGGATGATGAAATGTCTTATTCTTTTGACTTCATGGGTGCCTTTTGACAAATTCACAACAAACAATCGTTGAGTAGGAAGAGATTTTCACTGGGTGAAATTCCCAGGTTTTAACAGGAACTGGCCACTTAGATGTCTATTTTTCAATGAAACAATTAAGTTTTGGACCAAAAACGGCCGCTTAGGAGAAACGGCCAGATAGCCGGTGGACACACAGCTGATCACTCCATTTAATTAAAAAGGTGATACAAAATATGCTATCATCAAAATAATCTAAGACATGTCTTACTTATACTTCGATCAATTTATTTCCCATTGTAAAACATCTTATGCATAGAATAAGGAAATCATAAGAACAAAGTTTGTCTTCCAAAATATATGCAATTTACTGATTTCAGACGTGCCAAAGCTTGTACAGTACATGCTGCGCAAGTGCATGCCGTGTAAATGCACGCTTCGAGGAAGTGCAAGCATACCCCTTATTACGGAATTTTTACTCTTTAAATGAAATGTCTAAATGCATGCACACTTCGAACAAGTGCAAACTCGAGTCAAGCAAGCCAAACAAAGCAGGCCAATTTGGGCAAATTACTGTGTAAAGAAAGCAACGGCTGTTGACCCTTTACTTCTTCCTCTCCACATTTCATTCCTCCTCCATGCATTGCTCTTCTTCTCCCCTCCTAATCCATCCCCCACACCTCCATCCCCAACCCCTTGCCTTCCTTATGAAAAGGAATGATCCATCCTCCCATTCCTTACCTACACCACCTGAAGAGAACACACAAGAGATAAGATAAGCCCACTTTGCCTACACCCTACCCATCCCGTAAGTGCTACATGGATACAGCATTGATCGGTAGCTTAAGGATAGCCCACACATTTATATAATGTGATGTGATCACATCATGGGTATGGAAATTGAAGTGATAAAAGGTGCGCTATTTATGCCTAGAATGGCAAATGGTTTGGCTATACGCTATAAATTTGCTTCGTGTGTTATGACAGCAATGTGACGTCATTGTTGCATGTGTACTGAGTTGATAAGATTAGATACGGCCTAGTCATCTTAGTCTCATTTGACTACCCGCACTGGCATCATTAACTGTAGGCCTAACTCTATCTACACTACATAGATCTAGATCTCTACCGTAATGGCATATTAACCCGTGCTTCAAGCAAGTGCACGGTTCGCACAAGTGCATGCTTTGACTTCCTCTTGCGCAGCATGTAGCCTACTGTACTTGATTATAAGTAGGTAAAAAATGGCTTAAAAGGACACAACTTCCAATAAAGCCAATAAGCTCTTTAAATTCTGAAAAAGAAACGTTCTAATCAGAAATTCAAAAATACCTGACGAGCTATTTAGCTTAAACTACATCTTACAGTTCAAACCTTGATATTGCACAAAAGGATAGCTTATAACAAAAGGCCTCCATTCAACCACCATCTCAATTTTATGAGCAATGGGCCCTCAAATCTGTTGGATAGTTTTTTATGGGTTTTTTTCATCTAAGATTGCTTCTTTCTTCAAGTAAAGAGAAGAGAAAAATGTCTTTTTGCTTTTAATTATACATGTTTGTATTTATTTATTTATTCCTTTATTTATTTATGTAATTTATGTAATTAATGTATTTATTTATTCCTCTTAATGGTATCAGACAGAAGCCAAGATATTTACTAGACTTCCAAGATAAAATTAAACACTACAATTAAGCGTGGAAAAGCACTTTTTTCACAAAACCCAAACAATCAGTGAACAACAAAATCTCTGACCAGCAACAAGAGAGTCAAACGTATGAGTACAAGGAATTGAAAATATGTGACAAAGTATCATTAGATTGCTCCAGCAGCTGGTGAATTAACAATGAATATAACATTAAGGCTATGAAGTTTTGCTACGTTGTGAGACAAGGGCAAAAAGAAAGACTGAATTCTTGTTAATATTAGAAATATCAATAATGGAATCTCAGATAGGCAAATGTACAGATGATGGAAATCCCAAAAATTTCCAAATGATCTCTTGTCTCTTTTTATCAACAAATAGGGTTCTATGATTGTTTTTTCAAAAAGAGAAAGAGAATCATAGAAAGTTGTTCATCTGGTTAATTGGTTTTTAAGACACATAAATGGTGAGAAAGGCACAGACTTTTAATCTCAGTAAATCCATGCCATTAAAGAAAGCTGCCTAACATATTACATGTATTATCCAGGCCTCTGGGGACTCACTATGATTTCTTTTTATTCCACTCTTGCATTCGTAGTTCAACTCGACGAATCTTCCCACTGACCGTCTTTGGAAGTTCTTTCACAAATTCAATCTGTAGCAAAACAAATGTACATTATTCAGTAAAGGCTGAAAGCCAAATTGGACAAAAGATAATGAGTGATGAAAAACTTAGGCTGTGACATTTTTATTAAGGGGAGAAGTGTGCATGCAGTTGGAGATATGATTTAGATCTTTGTGTTAAATGAAATACAGAACGTAATCCATAGCATGTAAAGATCTGACGTATTTTGAATGTCATTTGAGAATCAAAGAATAACAAAAAAAAAGGGAAAGCCAGGCCAAGAATGACAAATCTCATGAATTTATCAGATAAGGATAATGAACCATGTCAATCTTACTTCACACAATGAGATATTAGAGAGAAACTCTCTATCTAAGAAAAATGCTTGTCCATATTAAGTCACTCTGGAAGAGTCAAATTTGCTCTTTTAAAGATATGTCAGCATTGCTATTTATTCTTTGGTTTATTATTTGAGCAATGGACTTAACATTGTATTATGAAAGAGATAGACATCCTCCAGACAAGACATGTGGTGTGAACATCTCTAAATCCAAGGATGTCCATTTCTACAGACACATAAAATAAAATTTTTATATGTAGGGAGCTATAAGTTGGGGCATATGTATACTAAAGACAACTTGGAATGTCCTTCACCTTTCTAGGATACTTGTACGGAGCTGTTACAGACTTAACATGATTCTGAAGATCCACCTTCAGCTGGTTCAGATCAGACGTTTCATAGTTTGGGAGTAAGACCACAAATGCTTTAACAACCTGCAGATGATTTAGTTAATAAAAAAAAGATGATTCTCTCATTTCTATCTTCTATTGAGTTAAGCCCTCCACTCAATTTACCAAGTACAGTCAAGACTTTTTAAAGTTGATCAGAAGAGACTTGTATACAAACAAAACAAAAATTCACTTATTAGAAGAAGTCTACCAATATGCAATAGGGTTCATGGGTTCATTTAGCACTATATCAATACCACATGACCTAATGCTGTCTGCTAGCTCTGTCATCTGACTTAGCATCATCAGCAGCCTTTTTATCTCTGTGATGATGCTTTCCACTGTTGTTTGTTCTTTGTAATATTTCTGATTTTGTTGACGTCGTTGGATGATGTAAGTTGATGATTGTTTGACAACCTCTTGAGATCCTTATTGACAGCAATTGGAAGAGTTGTGACTGGTTTTTTTTCAATTTCAGATCGATATTCATGAAGCCCATATTGTCATCTCTACTCTCATTTTCTCTATCAAAACATGCAGTAGAGGTAGTATTCTTCCTTTAAAGAAGGTTACTTTTTGTTTCTCAGGTGTTTATTAGCATTGAAAGGTGTTGAAAGGCACGCCCTGACTACAGTTACGGATAGCGGGCAACGACTGTTAAGGTTAAAGTTATATGCAGAGCTGCCAACCATTTAAAGGACAAAGGAGTATACATGGCCTCAAAAAAAAGGTAGATTGGGGTGGAAACAGTACAAAATCCTAAACCGGAATTCATCCAGCAGAAAAAAATCCAAAACAAATTGTAAGTCTCATGAGAAGTAATTACATCAAGTCTAGCATAAAAATGATCATCTTTGAGCATTATCCAGTCAGTATAAACAAAAGATTCACATCTGAAACTAGAAATATCTCTTTTGTACTGTACTTACTTTGAATGATTGTTATCGTCAATGTCATCATCTTCAATAATGGTCACGTCAGGTTTCAAGCAGTCAAGGAGGGCGTCAGATGATGTTTATGGTTAGAAGTTTATATTTACAGTACAGTCCTATTAATTTTATCTCTACTTTAAGTTTAAGAACTACTGTTCTAAGGACGCGTTTGTGGCCTTCTTACATTTAATGAGCAATTCCTTTGGAAGTGGATTCTCATACGAGAACTAATGGCCCTATTTTGTCTTGCATATTGCAGGGGATTCAGAAGTTTGTTTGACATCGATTTTCTAAATTCAGTTCTTGTCCTTCTAACAAAGTTGAACAGCCTCTCACAAGCTGCATTAGAATGGAAACTGGTCAGAATCCCAAGCATGCATCCAGTACGTAAGTTAAAATGCCACTGCCCACGCTGATTTTGTAGAAGGGGGTTCCATTTTAAAGCCTGATCTGGATTTCTACATCTAGATATCTCATCTAGATCTAGGGATCTAAGAATAAGAATCTAAATCTGCATCTAGAGTCTATCTCGTCAAAAGGGCAAAATATAGATCTACTACTACTACCACCGGCAGATCTAATTCCAATAAAACTCGATCTAGAACTAGATTCTATATCTAGGTATCTAAGAATTAAAATCTAGAGTCAAGTAATATGAATGTATTTTAAGTAAGACAGTGACTATCTCAAGTCCTTTTCACATCTGGATTATTGTAATGCACTACTGGCGGGTCTCCTCAACTCCATTATTGATAAACTTCAAAGAGTTCAAAATAGGGCTGCTAAAATTGCACTTGGTATCCATCCTTTTGATAGAAACTCTCCATTGGTTATCGGTGTGGGCCAGAATTGATTACAAAATTGCCCTTGTTTGTTTCAATGCTCAGACTTCATGCTCTCCTCATCATATCCTAGAACTTTTATTCTCCTAAACTCTGTTCGGCAACTCCATTCTTCACACAACAAACTCCTTACTGTTCCCAAAACAGAACTAAAAAGAATATGGAGACAAGTTTTTTTTTCCAAATTTGGTCCCTCTATCTGGAACTCCCTCCCTTTGTTAGTGAGATCGGCCTGCTGTGTTGAGTGAAATAGACAAGCAGTGTTGAATCATTCAAAAAATTTCTAAAAACACATCTTTTTAATGTATATTTGAATTGAATTAGACTACCTTTTATCCTGCTTGTTTTCTGCATTGTGATTTGAAATGTGCCTTGAGGCTTTGGCTAGAAGAT
>JAOYNN010235643.1:0-10543 GCA_025770095.1 Goniobranchus kuniei
AGAAGTGGACGTCTGATTCATTTTAAGTCTCGAACTGAGAGATACTCTAGGTCTTTTTTACCGTCAGCCGTAAGAATGTTTAACGAATAATATGCATTTTTTAATCCTACTATACCACTATACCATATATATTTAGATTTAAGATGAGGTTCCCCCCCCCATTTGTGCGCTCGTATACTGTCTAATCATTCTATTCTTCTATAATATTATCCAACAATATTTTATTTTACGACTATACTATTTTTACTACTGTACGATTTACAACTGTACTGTTATTACACAAATAGTTTTTTTAATTCTTCAAGCGCCTGTGATGTACAATGATAATTTCCATTTTTAATGGATTAATAAAGTTCTTTGAATTGAATTGAATTTAAATGTGGGCGTTACTCAACCGAAATCATGGATTATCTGTTGGTTTGTACAGCCATTCAGAAAAAAAAGGTAGAAGATGACCAACTGAACATTCAGGAGGGAGCTATCGTCTTTCAGGGTCTGGTGGTGAGAGATATTGGTAGAAAAGAATTTCTTATTCTTTTTACTATTAGAAAGAGAGAAACCTCACATTATGTTGATAATCTTTATTACCCACATTTCATCTAAAATAGGGAAAATCCATACCATAGTTAAGCACAAACGACACGAGAGTATGAGTATTGCAGTGGAAGATTCTTAGTAATATCTAATTCCCCTCCATCGAATTAGGCATGTGAGAATCAAAATTATGTCACGAATGCAAAGAAACTGTTTATCAATACCGGTATTTGGAACATTTTTATAGATGTAAAAAAGTTACTAAACTATGAGATTATGTAGACAAAAAGATATCATCGAAGAACAACGGATCCATAAAGCTTAGTAGAGTAACTAAATTGTTTGGATTGTTGGATGAACCACAATTCAGTAAGAGAGAACTTTTCAATACAAATAAAATTCTGTGTTATTTCATGATTCACATGTTTAATTTTAACATACAAATCAGAAATATTGAGATAAAACCATCATTCATATTTTGTGGTTTCCTGTCTCTTTACAACCCCACAGTATGCATTCTTTATCCAAAAAAAAAAGAAAAAAAAAAGGATGCAAAGTTAAAATTAAAATTTTAAAAACAATTAGATATGGACCTAGAATTAGAAACATTCTTTGGAAGTGTTGGACCATAAAATTAAGGGTAGAGAAACTATTTCAGTTTAAATTATTTAGTTCATAGATTAGAAGTATGGGTTTTTAGAAGCAAGCTTGGAGTTTTATTATGTTTTGTGTGAATGTTTGCATGCAACAGTTAAACCTTTTCGGACAGCCGCTAAAAGAGAAAAGAGCCACTGTATAGTATAAATCATTGACAGTTTAAGAATACTAACAATTATTAATGCGACGAGGGTGTTCAAATGCTATAAGGTTGGGTTGATTTAATTAAGTGGGAAAGAAGGCGTGGCCTTATCCCATTAAACACCCACTCAAGTACCTAGTGGATGCATCAATTCCTATCGGTACTTACATTTAAAATATAAGGATGAGGATAAGTTTGTGACTTTAACATTATCGACTCTTGTGTCTAGGGGTGTATAATGTGTGTCCCAGAGTTCAATCATAAATAAGAGTAAAAGTAGCTTTAATGAGTTTCTAGAAAAGGTGGACACTCTAATCTTACAAACATATAGTGATAACATCGGACAAACAAAATAGCTTTGCACACCGATAACACTGAAGCAAACACCTTTAAGTTATGTACACAAAATAATAAAGCTTGTTTATTTACATTAATTAGACACGGATAAAAAAAAGTAATCCAAAAAAAAAAAAAAGAAAAAAGATCTCATGGGTGAAAGGGAATGGGATATGCTTCGACAGCGAGTTATGAGGGGCCTTTGTTGAGTTGCGAACGATCTGTTACAAATTCGTGATCATGGAGCTGTTTCGCTTCTAAAATTACCGGACCTTTCCGAGGCATTCGACACCATCGATCATCGCATTCTTTTACGAAGGTTGCACATACGTTTTGGAATATTCGGCACGGCACTTAATTGGTTTAAATCATACTTGACTGATAGGAGACAACGAATAGCTGTGAACAGCTTGCAATCTAATGAGTATGCTCTATTGTATGGGGTACCACAGGGATCTGTATTAGGACCTGAGTTGTTCATACTTTATCCTTCACCACTCTCAAAAGTCATAGCAGATCATGAGCTTTCTTATCATTTTTATGCCGATTATACCCAGCTCTTTGATACCTCTTGTACAAAAGACTTTGATTCTGTTGTCAATAGAACCAAAACATGTGCCGCCGACATGAAGAAATGGATGGATGCAATTAAACTTAAAATGAATGGAGAGAAAACGGAAGTGTCATTTATCGGGAATAAAAATCAAATAAAAGAAGACTTACCTTTTAAGCTAGATATTGGTAAAGACAGTTTTGACATTGTCACTTCTGTAAAGAATTTAGGAACATATTTTGACTCCTCAATGAGCATGGAGAAACATATCAGTGCACTCAACATAAGAAAATAAGCTTCATCTGCTCCTTCATTTCGACTGACACATATAGAAAGTTAGTTATGTCCTGTATTTTTTCGAAACTAGATTACTGTAAATCTTTGTTGGCTTCTTTACCACAATGTTGTATAAAGAAACTACAACTCTTTCAAAAGCATGCTGCTCGTCTAGTGCTTAATAAGTGAACATTTGATCATGCAACACCTCTTCTGAATGAGCTTCACTGGCTGCCCATTGATAAGCGTTCAATTTTCAAAGTTGCTTGTTTAACGTTCAAATGCATTTATGGAGCTGCACAATCGTATTTCTCAAACCAACACGTCACATTTTGAGATTGAGAAATCCTTTAAAATAAAAGCAGTTGACAGATCATTTGCTTGTCTGGGCCCTAAAATTTGGAACAGTTTCCCACGTGAGTTGAGCGAATGTCAGACTCGTGAATGTTTCAAGCAGAAGTTGAAAACCTATCTATTTTGCTTGAAAATGCCGTGAACTGATATGATTATTAGTCAAGGATTTTTCATGTGTTGAGAATTTATGAAGTCTCTTTTATTGATCTTAATTGTGCAATTGATAGTTGTATATTCACGCCAGCCTTTTGATTTCATGTCTCTTATTATTATGGATGTATCATATTATATATAATAAAGCTAAGGCCAAACGTGCAAACTTTTATTCTCAACCACGACGAAATGGAACATATAAAACTTTGCCAGCATCCTCAACAGGGCACGTATGTTTGCGGTTTGGTATCTTTATTTGGATCAAATATGTAAGAAGAAAACAATTTTAGGCCAATTAACATTAATTTCAATCCTTTGGGGTCCACAGAAGTCATTCGCTGCTGACATAGTATTTAGGCCTAGCCCATCTCTTTGAACAAAATGAACACAATGTCCGCACCTCTTGGCAAGAAAATGAACCGGAAGGTTAAAAAAAGGTCTAGGCCGAGGAAGCCTCATAGAACTAATCCTCAAAGAAAGAAAGGATTTTCTCTCACTTACAGAGATATGAGAACCCTAACGTTGGAGATCAGAATGCAGGTATGAGTATGAGATTGTTATCTTTCTTGACGCCGGTCTTCGGCAAGCCTATAGATTAGATCTAATGTTAATAAAATCTAAAATACCGAATTCGGATAAATCTAGATAGACATAAATCTAAATTTAGATTCCACACCCAGAGTTCATAGAAAATATAGATGGATATCTAAAGATATAGATTTCTATATTATCTAGACTACCTCCATTCTGAGAATGGGTTTCCAACTAGTATATCATAATAAAGCTAGGGCCAAACGTGCATAATTTGATTCTTAGACACGACTCAATCAAAGCATATGAAAATTTTCCAGTATCCTCAACATGGCACGTAGGTATACGGTTTGGCATCAAATACGTAAGAAGAAAAACAATTTTAGACAAATTAACGCTAATTTCAATCCTTTGGGATCCATTTAAGTCATTTGCTGCTGATATAGTATGTTCTCTGCGACACAGAGATCTAGAATCTAGGCCTCATTGAAAAAAAAATCAGGCCCTAACCAGATCCGTCATTGTTTGCACATCGATTGATATTTTGTTTATCAACACAAGAAGAGAGCACATGTGGAACATATCTAGGACTAGATCTGGATCTAGATCGTTGTGAGCAAGAAAATCGTTTTGGTTTTAGTTTTCAATAATATGTTTTTCATTCTTTGCACATCCCGATAAAATGCCATGCTTTCGTAAGAAGGAAATGGAACTAAGACAGGCCGAAATCTATCTAGATCGAGATCTAGAATCATGAAAGTGTAAATCTAGATATTAGCTAGATTTTAGGTGGATTTAGATCAAGATAAAATGCCACGCCTTCGAAGTGGGGATCAATTTAAAGTCATTAAAGTGTAGATCGATATTTACAATCTAGATCTTGGTGGATTTTTTGGGGTCTCAATATAAGTACGTAAACGTTACCATTTTGAAGCGAGATTCTATGGTGCAGTGCATTTGTGCTGTTTCCATGCCAAGCGTGTCCTTGGTTCGAATCCGGATTTTTTAAACAGCCATCTTCCCAACTTTTTTGTTTCAATGTTATCTTTTGATGATTGGTTTTATATAGAAATGAATTAATAAAACAAAACAAAAGACATTTTGATGAAATCAGGGAATCAGTCGTAGGCTGAATAGACTTTCTGAGGTAAATCTAAGTCTTCTTTTCCACTTACCGTTCTTCAAGCACTAGTAATAGTAATAATAATAATAATAATAATAATAATAATAATAATAATAATAATAATGTACCGATCGCCTATAGGTGGAATAATCAGCGCCAGTAGAGATAGGTGAAACAAATCGACGATCATCACAGAGAGGTGTGAAAAAAGCCTGGAGCCCATCGACAAAAACTATGTAACCCTTTGTAATGGTTACTTTTCCTGTGGACGGCTGCTGTCTTGAGCCGACAGGGTTGGACGCATATAAACATTCTCCAGCGTTTATAGGGTAAAAAGGCCTGCGCTTTTCTAGGATTAAGATCAAAAGTAGTGATTAATTTTGCTGATGCAACAGTGTTGATAATGTCATCAATACGAGGTATCGAAAATTTCTCATTTTGACGTATTTCAATGAGAAGATGATAATCAATCACTAGTCTCGTCTCCATTTGGCTTTGGTATTAGAAAAATACTGAATGAACAATTATACCTTGCTGTTTCAATTCTTGGATCTTATTACGGAGAATTTTTTTTTTGCTGTGATATCCTATAGGGCGGTTGTCGAACAGGCTTGTCACTTGTGAGGATGATTTGGTAAGATGGTAAGTATGAGGTTTGGATCTCATCTGCACATACTGAAGCATGCTCGGTGAAGATCTGCATGATTACTTCACATTGACTTAGCCTGGTATGTTCCAGATGTTGATCCTTGTGCTTGACGTAGTCCTCCAATTTGGTGTGTTTTCCTTGCCTAACAGGGAGGAATAAAACCAGATGGGACATCGTATAAGTTTAAATCGGAGCAAGCTTGATTCACTAAATTACATGACATGTGGGAGACAACATGCTGCTGATCCACCATATGGTAAATGAATACAAATCAGACATAGTTCTAGGCACAGAAACATGGCTCTCCCCAAAGATAAACAATGCAGACAGTTATAACATTTACAGAAAGGATAGGAGAACAGACACAACAGGAGGAGGTGTTCTAATTGCAATCAACAAAAATATTGAGAGTGAACAGATCCAAAGTAGTAATAACAAAAATGAAATTGTCTTTTGTAAAATTGAAATAAATAAAAATAAATCAATAATAATAAAAGGGTCAATTTACAGACCACCAAATCACAAAATTGAGGACCATCACAAAATTTGTAGTGGGTCTTGATTTAGATCTAGCAGACAAAGCCGCTACGTCTTCTCATGAGTTTTGTTACAGCCTATTGGTAAAACCAGCTCAAAAATCAATCAAATTTAATGGAACTTAAGTGGAGTTTATTGGCTTTAGTTTTACGCAACTAAAAGTAGGATTCATACTTTGTTGCATGGTACAATAGAGGAATTAGATCTAGATCTAGATCTCAAAATAGTTTAGAAGTCCTATATTGATGGTGGACCTATTGAGCATTTGGCCCATCAAACTGTTAGAAACTTTTTCTCCCAAAATCCTGATATAACTCTTTTTGAGCAACGCTTAAATTTATTCCTGTAACTTAAAAACTGTAAGTTTTAATTTTATGAAATTTTGTATGCTAATGCAATGAAAATTTTCCGTTAAGCATGCTGAATTTCAATGCAATACATGCTTTATCTAAGATTTATGTCGATATATATATATACACGTTGTTTCAAAAAGAATACGGCAAAATCATTATGCGTTTTTACAGGTCTATAGCATTGTAGTGGACTGAATCAGTGGTTATTTGATGGATTAGTGATCAAAGTTCAATTGGGTGTCAAGCAGATTCGAATGACTTCATGTTTCAGCAAGATGGAGCACCGCTCCGCTGGCATCTCGAGGTTAGAGCTTATCTGAATGAAAACGTGCATCAGCGATGGATTGGGAGGAGAGGTGCTAGAGACCTTGCTCTCTGTGCTTGGCCTGCCAGATCTCGAGACCTCAGTGTGTGTGACTTCTTCTTGTGGGGGTATGTTAAAGACCAAGTTTATGTTTCACACCTTCCAGCAAGTATCGATGACTTGAAAGATCAAGTAACAGCAGCAATCAATGTACTGGACCATGACATGCTGAGACACGCTTAGGAGGAATTCTCATGTTGGCTTAATGTTGTCCGCGCTGCTGATGGAAGCCACATTGAACATTTATACAACATGAAATGAAACTTGAAGGTATGTACAACACATGTGTTCATTTTAGAGGTTTGCATGTTTTTTCGGTTTGGACACATCACGCAATGATTCTGCCATATTCTTTTTGGAAAATCCTATATATATATATACATATACATATATAAGCTTGACCTGTTCTATGAATGGAAAGGCTACCCCCATCCTCTCCAGGCGTTGTAAATGAGAGGAGTTTCTTTATCCAAAAGCCAAAGAGACAAAAATAAATGCCTAAGAAACTGTAAACAAATTGAGCTACCATTACTTATTGATTTCTTTCTTAGTCTCTTGCAATCGGATCCGCCTTCAGCTACAGAGTAGGAGCCTCCACCGTTGGCAACATTGTGGTTGAGGTCTGTAAGGTCCTTTGAAGCAGCTGTCTTCTATCCACATTCTGGCATCCATACAGACGGCTTATTGCAGCTACCTTCCAGGAAAGATGGAACTTCCGTCATTGCCTCAGCGCATTGGACGGCAAGCATGTTGTGATAAAGGCTCGAAGGAATTCTGGATCTCTCTATCATAACTACAAGGGATCATTTTCTATAGTTCCAATGGCTTTGGTGAATGCAAACCTTTGCTTTACTTTCATCAACATTGGTTCCTACGATCAAAACAGCAATGGCGGGACGTTGCTCACTCCAATCTGGCAAAAGAATGGCTTCAACCAGCTTTGGGATTCCTGCTAACTCTTTGTTTCCTGATGTCTCTCACCTGGTCCCATGCTGTACGTCTTCATGGGAGACAAAGCCTTACCTCTTCATAGGAATCTTCTTCACCCCTATCCTGGCAAGGGATGCCTCGCAATTAGGCGATTTTCAACCACTGCCTGTCAAGAGCCTGTCAGTGGTGGAGAATGCATCTAATAAGAGTGATCAGGGGGCATGGCACGTCTCCTTTGGATCGAATGATCTCGAAATCTGCGACATTTAAAATTCTAACAAAATTACAGACATGGAAAGTTGATGTTCA
Organism: Goniobranchus kuniei; assembly: GCA_025770095.1. Taxonomy (NCBI): domain Eukaryota; kingdom Metazoa; phylum Mollusca; class Gastropoda; order Nudibranchia; family Chromodorididae; genus Goniobranchus; species Goniobranchus kuniei. The sequence goes on from JAOYNN010235643.1 coordinate 7,802, forward strand.
ACTGTATTTAAGACTATAGTTTATTTCAATAAAACTTTGGATTGAATTTACAGAATTTCTTATTCTTTTCAGTTGTGATGAGTTGTTCTGTCAAAATTTCGTTCCATACCAGAAACCAGCTTTGCTATTTGATCTTTGAACTGAAGCACTTTCGATTCCAGCATAGCCTACTGCTAGATGATGATGATATAGTTATAACTTACAGGCTTTACATTTCGAACATTTCTGTTTTCTCATTCAATTAAAAGTAAGTCAAGCTAGACCTAGCGCTGATGTAGCGTCTGCCTTGGGTAACAAACGAAGAAGCGCCAGATTTTCTAGACCCATCTAGAACTAGAGTCATCTAACTATCTAGAATCCTGTCTTCTATTCTATGTAGACTAGATATCTAGATCTAGATCTAAACAAACTAGAATCTTTTAAAGAAGCCTACTACCGATTTCTATCTGTCGCAGGTTATGGTTAAGGTGCAGCCTATTACACACACACCATTTGAGATCTAAAAGCTAGATTTAGATAGATCTCAATCAACATTCTTGCCTACAACATCTCAGATTTAGATCTAGATCTACAGTCTACAGACCTTTGATATTTCTCACATTTTTGCACAAAAAGTTGTAAAACGTTTTTCATTTCCGGACCATTCCTGATAGGTAGTTGAGTATTATGTGCCAAACATTTGTGAAATTAGTACATGTATAGATCTCCAATCTAGCCTACATTTAGATTTAGATCTGTCCATTGCACTAGGCACCAGACAATAGCTTTTTGGTTATTTACCAGAGGGGCAGTGGACAATAGCTTTGTAAGGCGCTGAAAAATAGCTTTTTGGATACTTACCGGAGAGGTAGTGGACAATAGCTTTGTAAGGCACCTGACATTAGCTTTTTGGATATTTACCAGAGAGGCGGGGAGCGATATTTTTGGATATTTACAGGAGAGGCAGTGGACAATAGCTTTTTGGCTTTTTACTGGAGAGGTGCCAGATAATAACTTTTTGGGTATTTACCGGAGAGGCGGTGGATAATAGCTTTTTTGATATTTAACGGAGAGGCGGTGGGCAATTGCTGTTTGGATATTTACTGGAGAGGCGTGGACAATAGCTTTGTAAGGCGCCAGACAATAGTTTTTTTTTATACTTAAAGAAGAGGTGGTGGATAATAGATTTGTAAGGCGCAAGACAATAGATTTTTGGATATTTACCGGAGAGCAGGGTTCCCACGGCCTCCTTATTTTCAAGGAGCTCCTTGAATTTGATTTTCCCCCAAAATGTCCTTGAAAACTCCTTGAATTTTGAATTCTGGCCTAAATCTCCTTGAATCCCCCTTGAATTTGATTTTGTCCACAAAAAAATTTAAAGAAAAGGTGCAAGACTGCGACAAACGCCCTCGAGCTTGAGAAAATTGGCGGCGAGGTGGGTGCGTTAAGCCTCCTTGAATTCACCAAAATTCTCCTTGAAATCTCCTTGAAACCTCCTTGAAACCTCCTTGAATTTTAAGGAAGCACAGCTGCATGAACCCTGGGAGAGGCGGTGGACAATAGCTTTGTAAGGCGCCAGACAATAGCTTTTTGGATATTTACTGGAGAGGCAGTGGACAATAGGTGTTTGGAGATTTACTGGAGAGGCGGTGGACAAGAGCTTTGTAAGGCGCCAGACATAATTTTTGTAGATATTTAAAGGAGAGGTGATGAACAATAGATTTGGAAGGCGCCAGACAATAGCGTTTTGGATATTTATTTACTGGAGAAGCGGTGGACAATAGTTTTTTTGATATTTACTGGATAGCTTTTTGGATATTTATTTACCGGAGAGGCGGTGGACAATAGCTTTTTGGATATTTACTGGAGAGGCTGTGGACAATAGCTTTGTAAGGCACTGAACAATAGCTAGATTATTTATGTTGTTTTTTTAAAAAAATAAAATGTGGATCTTGATTAGGGTTCCTGACTAGGCTTTCAGCATGTATCCAGATCTCAGTCTCTGATCTCACAGCTAAGTCTAGAACCTTGAATTCTAGATCTATAATCTCAATTCCTCAACTACCATCTTTTCTAAACAGAGTTAGAGATTTCTGACAACTCAATCTATATCTGGATCTAGACATTATATATATCAATCTCAGAGCCAGATCTAGAATGTAGGTCTAGACTTCATATAAACGTATTCACTTCTAAATCAGTTCTTGATTTCAGATCTCAGAGCTGGATTCTTGATTTATCGATCGACAACCTCAATTTCTCTGGTTCTCTAAATTTTTTAAATCAAAATTCCTGACTACTCGATCTAGAATCCAGATCTAGATCTATATCTCTTTAAAAAAAAACAAAAAAAAACTAGATTAGGCCTACATCCTGATCTCAGTGCTAGATCTAGGATGTAGATTTCAATATATTATATGTTACATTTGTCATTTACATTGTTTACTGTGAGGTTCTGCAACAGGTGAGGAAAATTATAATTGTTATCTCAAGAACATGTTATTTCGGAGCACAGCAGCATAATTTTTTTTTCTGATTATACTGACATTATGTTATGACAAAAAGGAGGGTAGGAGATAGGAGGATATACTTTCATTTATGGATTTCCGTTACAGTCATGTTCTTTAGTCAATGTATGTTTATAAATCTCTCAGATATTTTCTTGGTTTTCCTTTGTGTCACAAAAAATTTGTTTCACCTGTTCAACTGACTGCGTCCTCCAATTTCTCCGTTTGTAGAATGGGAAACCATGCTAGTATATAT
>JAOYNN010235754.1:0-10543 GCA_025770095.1 Goniobranchus kuniei
CTCTCTCTCTTTCTCTCTTACATCTCTCATATAATATGTGTGTGTGTGTTTGGGTGTGGGTATGGCTATGTTTTCTAGATGTACACGTATGTATGATGCAAAGACAAATATACTTGGTATAACGTTATATTATGTAAATGTATGTCAATATGTGTGGTATTTATAACATATGTTTTATTACAATTATTATAATTAAGGTAATGGTAATGATGGTAATAATGGTAATAATAATTATTATTAATGTTGTTATTGTTGTTTTATTGTTATTGTTATGAGTATTAGTAGAAGTAGTAGTAGTATTAGTATCATTGTTATTGTTATTATTATTACCATAGTGAGCGTGTTTGGGTGTGTGCATTATGTGTATACATTTCTACTCCTTTTAAATTGTACGTCCTAATTTTAACGTCTGACATTTATGTCCTTAATGTTTGTAGTATGGAAATGTATTTCTGAAATAATGTGAAGCGCTTAGAGCCTGCATTGCGGGGACAAGCGCTATATAGATTTTATTTATTATTATTATTGTTATTTTGGGAGAATGTTGAATTATATTTTCCCTCCTGAACGAAAAAAAAATAGGATCGATTGCCTGTAGGGCCTACATTTCAGACTTGCCTGTCCACAACAAAAGAAGACGCTTGTCACCATCTCACACCACAAACCATTCATACAGACAACAGGTAGGCGATGACCCCAGTCAAGACACCCCCCCCCCCACTCCCCATTGATAAGCGTAACTCTTTTCAGAATGCTGAATAAGGGTAAAGCATAATGCTAACCATCTGGCCAGTGATAAATTAGCCAAAAAGTTAACAAGTGCTGGCCAGTGTGAGGAGATGGCAACAGTTCATCGTCCAAACAAAAGAAGGCAAAATTTTTATACTGTCCCGTCCTGCCTTGCCCACCCACTGAATGTAGCAATGTTACACTGTTGCTTGTTCATTCCATTGTCCATCGTCATAACTAAATTTTATTTTCCAAGGCAATGATTGACAGGTGGGTCAACCTTATGCAGCCATGGTAGTTGGTTGGGACAGTGCAGAGGCGCACGTGTTAGCGGCTTGAGGGTTAACTTTCAATATTTAGCAGCCTATAATTATCATAATTTGAAGTAATTCCCATCTCTCTATATACAGTGAAAATTCTTGATAATTCTTATGGCTTTTTCCACCCTAAAATTACATACACATCCTCTTGGCTTTTGCCACCCTAGGCTCTCTTCTGATTTTCAGCTATTACCCACCAAAAAGTGATCACACACAAATCTTCACCCTTTTGGCTTTAGTCATCCTAATTGCACAATCACCTTTTGAACTATTGCTTACATCAACATCATCATTATATATGTAACACTCTGAAACGTGTCCCCTCTCCCATTCGTGTCTGCCCCTCCCAAACGTGTCCGATTGCACACCATTTGAAAAGTACGCGTTCAACAGCGAAAGCACGAAAATAGTATTTTAATAATTACGTGTATTATAAATATTATAAATAGTATGGCGTTTCTCTTCAAATGGCATCTCACTCTGTGATTATGTCCAGGCCTAAAGGAAATGAATTACTGTGGACCTATAATATGTATTGTTTCCCTTACAGCACAGGAACAAAAACTTGTAGATAAACCAACGATGTATCGAGAATAACGTAAAAATAAAAGAGCGTTTCCTGGTTTGGATGTCAATAAACTACTTTATTATAACTACAGAATTTTCTCTCTAACCTGGGAGCAATGAAGATAGAAAACTGAGGCATCTCGGTTGTCCCGAACGGTTATAATGGTGCCCAGCATAGGCTGTAGCCGTATTTCATTCACTGTGCTGATACGCCATCGGCCTGATGTCAGAGATGTGGTTCCTGACGAGAGGGGTGGATTTGGTCGGTATCGTACTGAATCCCAAATTGCTTGGTAGAAATTTAGGAGTAGTTGCAGATGCAGATCCGACTCTATCGAATCTTTCCAGCGAGCTAGATTTTAGATCTAGAATCTCGATCTATCACTAGAGTTAGATCTAGATCTAGATTTTGCTGCTGTTTTTTTTTTTTATTTGAGTTAGAGCTAACCTTGAAGAGGGCTTGTTTAATAGTAAAATCAAAATTATAGACTTTAGTGCCAACTATACATAAAAAAAAATAGTGCGTTTGTTTGCGCATGACACGTGATTATTGATACATTTGGGAGAGGCACACGTGAATGGAAAAAGGGACATGCTCGGGAGTTTTACATATAGATTATTTCTGTAACTGTATTTTTCTCTAAGTAATAAATCATATACATTACTACCTCCTCTATTGTGTTAATTATTGGCAGTTTTTTATCCATTTGCTTACCTGTAATTTTTTTTCCTAATTTTAATTCTATGGGGAGGAGATATATTTAGAGTTAAGGCTAAAGTTGTCTTCTTCGAACCATTATTAAATAAAATATTTATCCTTATAAATAACACTTACCACCTCTTTTTCTTTCATTTGTTTCAAAGTGAATGAAAGCTTTTCATAGCTAGCTTCATAGATATCCATTAGGCCTTCCTGGACAAGCTCATCACTCAGTTCTGTTAACCGAAGCATCCTTTTCTGGTCTTCTTTAGCCTTCTCAATTTCACTTTCTTCTGCAGCAGTGTCCTTGCCAGATGCCTTCAGCTTTTTATTCTGTTTTGATGGTTTTCATAAAATTCAAAAGTTATGAAAAATATTCCTGTATAAAAGGTAACATTCATTCAAAAATTTAATATTTTAAAGTGCTATGTATCAAATGTCAATGACCATACAAATTTATTATAAATGAGTATGTATACATAGAAACAATTATTTAAAATTACGGGACCCATTTTGAAAACATACTATGCTTAAAATACCTTTTAGGTATTCCAAAGGAAATGTTATATGTCTAAAGGTTATCTTTTAAAAACATATCAGAACAAAAGAGTATTGACAATCATCAACCCTTCTTAAGTCAACGACTTTAAATGCCCTCACCCCATCCATAAGATTTTCAATGCCTTAAAAAAGAACACAATTTATGATGGTCAAAATTTTCCACTTATTGCTTCATATCATCTGTTTCAGAGTTTTTAGAGTTCTGATAAACTCACTTTTTTAGAAGCCTCGAAGAATGGATTTAAGCTCTACCCTATAGAAACCATTATCAAATACAGGAATTTCATGCTGGTTATCTTTGTGTATAACATAGTGCTATCTTGCACATCCCTAAATAACATAATTTCAATATTTTTTTTTTACTTTCAGACCGCTGAAGTGTCTATTTTCAAGACAGCGGCATTGCAAAGAACATGAGATCACAATCCAATCACTATTAAACTGGCAATACCATAAATATCTTGATACATTCTATTGTTTGGTGTATGAACACCACAGAACATAAATATTATAAAGATGATGATGATGGAGATGATGATAATTATTATTATTATTATTATTATTATTATTATTATTATCATCATTATGTTTTGGCAATCATTTGAAGCTATCTGCTCTGAAACTTATCTAACAAATCAAACTTTATGCTCAAGTACAAAAACATGACTGAAGAATTTAGCTTTATCCGACAGTTTTTGACAAATGGGTATTTGGAAATCACATATAATGACAATACTACAAAAAATTGCATTTTTATTGTCAAACAGAAAGATAAAAAAATAACCCCCACCCCCCAAAAAATAAGCAAAAACAATAACCTGACATCCTTGGGTTTGTTTTTTTTGTAACTATACTTGCAATTTGTATGAAAGCGTATGTTTATGTCAATTTGATAAATAAATAATACTGGAGGTAGACATTTGAGGGGTTAGCAAAGAAAAAACATTTTCCCCATCGAGGAAAGAACACACTTTTGTCTTAACAAATTTATAGAATACACATTGATACTGTCTGGATACAGATTCTTCTGAGTAAATACATTTTTTAGCAAAGTATGTAAAATCAGAGTTTTATCTTCCCAACCCCCCCAGCAATCATGAATATGTCTGATTCCCACCTTCCATCTTTGGCTAGCAGATGGGATTTTTGCCCTGTTTTTGCTCAATCGTCTGATGGCTTTGGCGATCGTCTCTTCCCTCTCTACCAGTGACAAAATTTCCTCATAGATTTGCATTTTATCCGCTTTTTTCTTCTCCTCATCACTTTCTTCTTCTGAATCATCACTGTACTGTAAATATAAATGATAAAATTGACAGATATCAGATTGCATAATAAAGGGTAGGACAAAAGAAAATTTCAAAAGACGACCCAAACATTTCCATGTAAATTATAGGGTCAAGGGAAGGAAGTGGAAGATTTATATTACAAGCATTTCAGCTATCAAGCATTCCTGTTGTCAAGAGAGATCTAATGATAATAATTTAAAACAAACAAACAAACAAGAACACCCCAAAACACAAAACAAAACCATACAGTCAAAACTGTGAAGTCTGATAACCTCAAAGAGGAAAGCCCTATATCAGTAAGATACCAGACATGATGAGAAAAAGAATGAAAATTCTTTAAACCTCCGACCTTTAAATCACCACTCCTCACCTGAAAGGGGCGTTTCTTTTCATTCTCCCCAGCTCCTAAATGTTTGACCTTGACCCAATCGATGTTGTCTATCCAACTGTCTTGAATCTCCTGAGTAAACACAAATCACAGAACCTTCTTTAATTTTTCTTTAAATGTTATTAACTAGTTTTAATTAACAAGCTGGGGGACACTACAAGTAATTAAAAATCAAATTTGTTAATCTTTTATTCTCACCTTAAAAATCAGTTTTTAACTCATTAATTTATATTTTGTAAAGCCTTTTAATATGTAAACTGGCTTGGAGAGAAAATATAGCATTGATAAATTCTTCCATAAGAGTTGCTATTCAACAATCTGTAAGCTCTTTGCCTGCTGACAAGCCCCTTGGTCCAAAAAATCAAATCTCTTAAACTCTTCCATATCATAAGTCTGAAAAATTTACTGTGCCATGAAAAAAGTATGCACCACAATCAACTCATAGAATCTATGGACATAACAGTGAAGGGGTTAAGAATGAAAAACCATTGACCATACTAAATAAGCATAATGTTCGGACTTAAACATTGACTTTTTTCTCCATCCACAAGCCTTGTGGAGTAATCAGTACTGCTAATGCTAGGACTTTTTTTTTTTAGCCATGAAAGCCAATCGATTCGAATGTTAAATGTTCATTAAAATAAATTGTTTATACCTGGAACATAATAGAGGTCACAGTGCGAAAGGTCACAGGATCGAATCTCAGTGTGGGTATTGTGATTTGACCCTAGGGCAAGGTTATTAACACAAGTTGCCTCAGTTTCGCAGTGCTGTTCTTACGGCTGACACTCGGTTTTCGGTTAAAAACCAAAAGACAAAGTTCCCTCCGGGGATGAATAGAGTAGTAATTAAAATTTTAAATAGAATGATAGATGTCGCTGTCAAGGAGAATTCACATTTACCAGTATTCATAATTCATTCTACTATTACATAGTAATTTATACGTTAAATTTCAAAAGAAATTACCACAAATGCTTAGTGCATTCATCGTTCGCTTTTCAATTGATCAACACCAACATTTTTATCATGCCCAAGTTAAAGCGAACTGCTTACTATGCTACCTTCTAGCTTAAGATAATGGAATCAAGCAGCTGTCTACAAACCATTGGCTCCTGGTATGTTGATTCTTCAGAGTCTGCGGTTTTAGCCCAATATGGCCTATCTTAGGAAATCATTGCTTTTCTTTTAAAACTCAGGAGTGCTGTTTAGGGTCTAAAGCAGTTTATAGGCCAAAAATTACGGTAAATAATTCATAACCCTCACCGTGCATCACTTAACCCCTCTATTTGAATACTCCGGGAGCCTCAAAAGAAATATTTACACCTTTCCTGTACTTTGTGTGATCACTCAGACCCGAACCTTTAACATAGGAATAAATCTTTACATCTTTCCCGTACTTCGTGGGTTCTCTCAGACCCCAACCTAAAATATAGGAATAAATCTTTACACCTTTCCCGTACTTCATGGGTTCTCTCAGACCCCAACCTAAAATATAGGAATAAATCTTTATGCCTTTCCCGTACTTCGTGGGGCCCATTTGTAACCCCTATTTAAATGTGCCTCATCAACTGTATCACTAGACACTGACTTGTCATTTCGTAGCCGACAACTGGAAGAGCTCTGTAATCCTACTTTCCCTTTGTTTCGATGTTTCTCTGGCTTTTTACACACACGGTTTGAGCAAAGTTTTCATAGTTCTTCCCTCAGACTGTACCCAGTGGTACACAAACTTCACTTAGGAATGTTTTTAAGCTGTTTTTTCTGTCAGACAGTGCAGATAGAAGTGATTTTCACATTTAATTGGGTGATGTGATGGACTCGAGCAGTGACAGTGATAGGATAGCAGTGTCAGCTATGATAAGAGTATTCGAGGTGAGGTCTAGATTTCTAGATCCAGATGAAGAATGGTATGAAGGTCGACTACAGGATGATCCTATACCTTTTATCCCCTAGTGTGGGCAAAGTTGGACAATACAGGTAAAGGAATGTTATATTTACCTTTTTCTTTACCTCCTTTTCATTGCTGGTCTAATCTAACCACTGCTGTTGTCATTGTAGTTTGTAGCTTTACGTAATATTTTATTTTTCAGCACACAGACAGACAGACAGACAGATGCATAAAACTTATTCACACATTTTGATTGATAACTTCACACAATCACATGATAAACCCATGCAAGTACATACTTTCTGAAAGGTAATAAAATTCTCTACAAGATGGGCACAAATTCACGGAGTTCTAATAACAGGATCTGAAAGAAAATGTCTGCTAACTTTGAATTTTCAACGAACTTTTCGGTGGCCATCTTGAATTTTTAGGTCATGTGACTATGTCTTTGTACGAATTGCGAAAAAATTGCCAGAGAAGTGTAGATCATTTTATTACCTTTCAGAATATATATGCTTACATATGTCTAATGTTTCAAATAATGGAGATATAACAAGAAAACAGAACCCTGTATTTTTTCATGAAACAGGCCTGACAATCCTGGCTGAACCTATGTGACTGAGATAGGGTTAAGCAAATTGTGTTATTGGGAACACATACTAAAGTTCTAATACCCTTCTTTAACGTTCATTAACTGCTTGCTATATTGTTGTTTTTTTCAATCTAGTAGCCCACTGATGTTTGTTGTATGACATGTTGAGCACGTTAATGAAGCATGATCCAAACAAATGAAACTATCACACGAAACATACTGAAAAGATGTCTTTTTGTCTTTTATTCTTGGACAGTCAACGCATCTTTGCTTCCTTTTCGCTGCTTTTGTCATAGGAGTCTCCTATACTAAGGGAGGAGCAGCAGCTCGCTTTCTTCTACTATTACTGCTGCCACTGCTGGTGCTTGGGATAACTTGTTGGTTTTCACTGGCCTTGTCATTGCATCTTGATAACAATTCAGTGACAATGCTCATCAGATCCCGAGACAAGTTTCTATGAAAACTTCATCGCCTGACCTGTTCATGAACAAGCTCTTTGGCAATGGAGAGGTGAAATCCTTATGACCTTTAGTTGTCCTGGGCATTCTGTGTCTGAAAACAACAACAGCAGCAATAGTGGCAATATCCAAGATGTTGTAAAAGTCTCATGGGCCACCTCTTTGTTGTTCTTGTAGAAAGTAGGCTTGCGATCTTGTCCATGACCTTGACACCTCCCTTAGTCGAATTTTAAAAACTAACAACGTCTGGCAACTCATTGTGAGTCTGGTTGACACTATCTGTTTGATGCATTGTGCTGATTATGATATGTTCTTCTTACTGTCAGATTTATAACTCAACAAGGTATTTTTTCTTCTGGAAAGCAAACACAGATTCAACTTTTCCAATTTTGTCACTGATTATCTGTGGTGGAAGAAATCGTTTGTTTTTTTGCACAGTCCCAACCACTGATATTCCATTCTTTGCCAGTCCATCTGCTAACACGTTAAATTCCTCCCAGTGTTGAAATAAGGAGAACATAAAGTGGTGACAATGTTTCTACCGGTAAACTGTTGTTCTTGCCGTCCTTCTTTTCTCAAGTAAGGAATGCCCTGCAGAGGATAAAATGTCTCTGCATTTGCGGCCCAGAAAATCTTCAGTCCATGTTTTCTGGGCTTAGAAGGCAAGTACTGAAGAAATTTGCAACGCCCTCTCCTGGAAACAAGTTGTTCATCCACAGTAATGAACGGGCCAGGGAGGTAATGCAATTTTAAGTTGCGATTGACAATGTCTCACATTTCCCAAAAAGAAGCAAATATGTCTCTCTCCCTTCGGGCTGATCTAGATTGTTTGTCATCAAATTTTAGAAACTTCATTCATTTCACGAACCGATTTCTCCCTATCACCACTTGGACAAAAGAATTTCCAAAGATTCTGTCCCAGATGAGTGTTGATGGCATCAAACCTTGAGACATGGCTCCGAGATTCAATAAACAACCTACCAAGGCCTCCATCTTGATCTCATCAGTCTCTTTCCAGCTATCTCCCATTACCCTCCCTCCTTCAAGATTCGTGAATCAGTGAATCTCACTAGATTGCCGATTATGACTGCATCAATGAACAGTCGGAAGGACTCTCCATGGGTTAGCGTCCACCAGTTGACAACTAAGTCCATGGGCGGCCAAAAGTGTTTCGACATGGAGTATTTGAAATGCCCTCATTTTGCTGTGTTTCCAGTCAAAAATACCATTCCTTAACCGCATGCAAATAGCTTGCAAAGCATTTACCACCACTTTACTTTTGCTTGCCTTCGAAACAGACCAGACCCAAGTTCATTCATAAACTTGTTCCGTAGGCGAGGCGCTTTACAGACATAAACGTCCCGTTCCTTAGGCAAGCAGTTTTTCTTCTATCTTACCAAGGTAGCAATGCCCATGGGAGTCAGAATTCCCCCGACCCCCACATTTAATGATATAATGGAAATGGAGAGATGAAAGATGAGTCCTGGAATGTTGTCTTCAATAGAAAACTTTACACACAAAGACAGCAGCTGCTGTATACTACTACTACTACTGCTACTACAACTACTACTACAGCTGCTACTACTACTTTCACTACTACAGCAGTGACTGGCTAATTGTCCTCCGGCTAAGAGTCCCTTCCGCCTAAATGTCCATTATGTCACAGAAACATGATTTTTCCTATCAAAATTACCTCTAAATGACCAGTTCCAGCATAAGTTTTCACCTAATTGGCTGTTTTTATTTAGCAGCAATCCGATGGACATCAACTATTTTCAATCTTCAATTGCTGACATGAGTCCAAAAGTTGGCATGATTGGGTCACTGTGCAATGGGCTGCAACAGAGTAATCAATGAGAATCTAATGTGTTCATTGGTAGACCTATATTTAATACATAGTGCATTGCAGCAAATGCTTCAATCACCAACCCAACCTCTTCATGAACTCCCCTGTCACCCAATGACTGGTCAACCATATGAGCTTAACTTCTCCGCCAAAACTTCTGGTCATTAAAATAAATGCCCGCCTCCTTTCCTCCATGCTTTATGAACTGGATACATCACTTGATTCCTTTGTAATCACTCCAGATGAAAGATTGGCTTACCCGTCGAAACAGGCCCCTTTTGTCTTCTCTGATTTGCCATGGCCTACTTTACAATTTTGCTTGCACATGTGGACATCTGACGATTTATTACCATGCAATGTCCTGCCATTGTGATCTTGTTGGCATCGAGGCAAGACTAGGTCAGTTAAGAATCCAATTTATGGAGCAAATGGATGCTTTCAAAGAATGTGTGTGCTTGTGTGGATTGACTATCCATTTGAAATTACACTCAATTGAATATTTAGCAGATCAATGGGTGCATGTATGTAGATACAGTGTAAACATTACCAGTATATTTTGATATTGGCCTGCATTAAATTCATTGCACTACGTTTAAACTGTGACTTGATAATGTACGTACATATGTGTAACCCAATTGACCGTTCCACCTTGTCCAATTTTGCTGCTTCCCGACGATCGGACAATTAGCAGGTCACTACGGTACCTCTACTACTACTACAACTTTTACTGTCATCACCACCTCCATGGCTACCAGTCTACGACTCTCACAACCAGAGTAATTATGCTAAAAGGATTGTGTCACATTTAACAATGATGACAATCATAATACAAGGGGTAATAAAAATAATAATAATAATAATAATAATAATAATAATACTGACCTTTCTGGAATTTGTTGCACAGAAAGAAAACACAAACTCTGGCACTTCACCAAAGAGTTCACAGAGTATTAAATTGTTGACAAGATTGAAGACTTGAAATAAAGACAGCAATGAATAAATGAACGGGAAGCATTAGGATGCGTGTCCACATCCTCTAAAGTTTCTCTGAATTATGAAACAATGGTCATCAGATTTTGTAGCTCATCCAAGATAACACTACATATTATTAAGGTAAAGTAAAGTTAGTCATAGTCCCGAACCCATGACTGAGTGTAGGGGAATTAGGGGTAGAGCCCTAATTATACTAGGCATACGGCATAATGTGG
>JAOYNN010235865.1:0-10542 GCA_025770095.1 Goniobranchus kuniei
ATAAAAAAACAAAAAACAAACGAAAACATGAAAAGCATTTTTACGTCAACTTTACACATTAGACAGCCATGTATTCTAATGCCATTTGACAAAACAGACAAGCATAATTTGTTGATGTAAACCCTGGATACTAAAAAGCGTTGTATTCTGATGCTATTAGGCAAAACAGAAAAGCATAATTATTTCGTGTAAATATTGGATAATAAAAAGCCATTTATTCTGATGGCATTAAAGAAAAACCCAATTATTTCTCCAACACAGCCTAGACAGTCACAGACCATTTATTCGGATGCAGTTACCCAAAAAAAAACCAAACATTATATCTTCCACCAACCTTAGACCGTAAAAATCATTTATTTAGATACCATTAAAGAAAGACAAAACACTTACATCTCGTATTAAGCTGATGCCATTGGACACAAAAAAGGAGTATTCATGTCAATCATAGTCAGTAGAAGGCCATTTAATCTAATTGATGAGATGAGACCAAAAATTTAAAAAGGGTCTTTCATGTCAATATTCTACTGTAGAAATCATGTATTCTGATTCCATTTGGCAAAACATTTTTATATGAACCATTCACAAAATAAACCCATTTATCCTTCGGCCTGCCAAAATGCTTGACCTGATCCAAGTCCTTGTTTCAGACAAGTCATTTCAATTTATTCTATTGACTTTAAAAACAGCATCCTTTAGCGAATTGTCGAATTATGTTTCAGGTGTTGATAGAAAGATTGTCTGGAAATACACCTTGTAGGTCATCAAATTTGTTACTTAGACTTTATTTCTGCTGAAATTTCAAAAGTTTTCGACAGTCTTTATTTTGGTTGTTTGCTGATGTTGGGTTGGGTTTTTTGTTTTGTTTTGTTTTTACTATATTTTGATTTTTAAGGAGCCTGTAATGTACAAACATAATTTCCATTTTTAATGGACAAATAAGAATAAGGGTCTTTGAATTTGAATTTGAACAAAACTAAATCTTTGTGACCTACATATTTTCATTAAAGCTACAAAGGTCATGCAGCTAGGTTTAGATTAAATACATCTTTTTTTTTTCTTTTGTGTGTGTGTGTGTGGGGGGGGGGATGATTTGTATTCTACAAATGACTTGTTAAAAATTTCATTAACTAACTCTAAAGATAATTTAAATTTCCCAAATCCAGGCTGGCATCTATTTCCATGGCAACCAACCTAGCTCAACTATCAATATTTACAGATGAAAAACTCGTACAAAAAGCAAAGAAAAAAGGTTACTTCATTGAACCAACCTTCCAAAGTGAGTGCAGTTAATTTAATTTTGAGGAACAAATGACAAAGGGTAAAGTTTTTTCATGACCTGATCCATTCCCTTTCACTGTCTGATCGACAAATCTGGCTGCTTCAGCAGCTCTCTCCACTTCGGTCTTGTTATATAGTCATAACTTTCAGTTTTGTGAAATATCTTTGATATTACTTTCTATGTGTCTTTCCATTTTCAGTTGCAGGTCCAGGTTAGTTCTTTCTAGGTCTGTGTAAGACTTCGTCTAATGATCAGGTATTTTCATTGGGCAGGTAACAAGACAATAAAAATTAAAAAGATTTCACAAACATTACAGCGCATCTACACAAGCCATTGGTGTTTCACTGTCCCCAGAAACACATGTGGCTCACAAATGCAATTACAGTAATTCCTCTTCCCTAATCCCCATCATACCTCGGTCATCTGGTCAACCATATAAAAGCACAAGCGACAGCATGCAAGGTAAAGGGTGAATGCTGACTGTGCCTGTGCAAGGTGGTCACTGAGGGATGCATCATGGACATTCAGCTGTCTGTCAACAAATGTGGGAGGGACAAAGAGAGACACTCGTCATCATGCTTTGTGTTACATGTATGTTTTGATAAGGCTTGTCATAGAATGAAGGTCAAAATGATGGATGGTATGAGTGTGTTTGCAGTGCAGCCACAGACTAGAAATAGTGTAGCCAATCATCGTTTAGTTTGACATCAGCCAATCAACACAATGGGTGGTCAGGGACTAAACCAACGCTTTACACCAATAGCTTATTGTGCTATCACCACCACTTACATAATAATAATAATAGTAATAACAATAATGATAATAATAATAATAATAATAATGCACAACTTATAAAGCGCCGTTATCTATCCAAGATGCTCAAAGGCGCTCTTCATACAACATGACAACCAGCACTCATACACATGCACCAGAAACACACCACATCAACCATATACAGACATTTCAAATTTGAAATCAATAGAAATTAAAAGTCAAGGAGATTCAAATACCGAAAGAAAAAGTTCAGTCTTTAAGGCTGTTTAAAAAGAGGAGAGAGTAAGGCAATTTCTTGTCTGTGAGGACAGGGAATTCCAAACAAGAGGAGCAGAGTATGCAAAGGCACGTTCCGAAAAAACTGTCTTAGGGATTGTATGTTACAATGATATGGATTTAGATGAACGAAGTGGCGGGATGAATTGAGCACACTTAATAGGGATTTCAGATAGGAGGGGGCAGTCTCATCATGAATACATTTAAAAACAATGCAAGCTATCTTGTAAAAAATTCTCTTCTCAACGGGAAGCCAATGAAGATTTTCCAGGACAGGTGTGATATGTTCATTCTTTCTTGTCCGAGTAACAATTCGAGCTGCTTTGTTTTGGAGCAATTGCTGACGTGCAATTGTTTTCTTTGGCAACCCGTAGAGGAGAGAATTGCGGTAGTCTAATCGACTAGTAATGAGGGCATGGACTAATAGTTTGCAACTCTCACCATCCAATATATTTCTAATTCGACCGATGTTTTTCAGAACAAAATGAACAGTTTGACATAATTTTGTCACATGATGTTGCATGTTTAACAGTTCATCAAAATGGAATCCCAAATTTCTTACCACCGTTGAGTTACAAATAATAGCATCATTGACCAAAAATTCATTGAATATAATGTTCTTGTTTCTTTTCCTAAAGGTGATTACTTCCACCTTGTCATGATTGAATTTTAATTTGTTATCCAACATCCGCTGTCCGATGAGAGACACACATCTTGAGACTACTCATCGAAAATCCAGAAAAATGCCCTGATCATGAAAAGACTTGGACAAGAGAAAGAAATTAGAAATTCTTGATGAGATTCTGTCTCAACAAACAAAAACAAATTAATTTGAAATGAGACCACGTCAGTTTCTTCTGCGTTAAGGGACAAAACTGATATCACCCATTCAGTGTTTGTCCTTGTTACCTCCCTTGCATGTGCTCATATACGTCAAATAATCCGCTCTTGCTAATACCCTGCTTACTTTGTCACCTGAGGGCCGGGTTATAAGGTGGAGACTACTGCATTGCCAAAATCAAATTGCATGGTTTGATTTGCAGGTATTGCGAATTTTTCCAAGGATGGATCCGAAAAACTTGCATCTTGCTTCTAATATTTGAAGGAAAAGTGAAGTTTTATTACATTTCTTGTGTAGGGATATATTTATTATTTTGACCAGGTGTCTGCTTCCTAAAACTCTTCTAAGTTGTTTTCTGTGGAATACTGTAAGCTTCTGTCCATCTGTGTGTGTCATGCATAAATGTAATTGGCCTTGTGAACAAAAGTCCTTGAAATATTCATGCAGCTAAATAATATGATTTCTGTTTATGAAGTAGGAAAAGAATTCCTTTTTTTTAAAAGGAATACTACTGCGAAGCCCTTTTTTTGAATGGGTGAGAAAGGCAAACAGAAAGAGACTGCCTCTCTCTCTGTCATGCTGTCTTTAACTCTCATATATAGCCCAAACATTAAAATTTTGATGTAACATGAGGAAGTATCAGTATCATCCACCAATTGATGAACTTAGAGCCTTGTGGAAGTGAAAGTGACAGAGATCATGGATCAGGAAACACAGGTAGAAATCATTGACTGTGTGTTTCAAATTCTGTGGGCACCATTTTTGTGGCAATTTCATTCAAAGTGGCAATTCTTACAAACTTTTCACATAGTGATGCACAACCAGAATTTTCCCTTTCTTTTTAGTCTAGGATCATGAAAATCCATTCAATATTTCTTACATTCTCGCAGATATAAAACGTATTAAGTTCTCTCATTTTTATATAGATGAGGTAAAAAAGCAACAAATTAAAGCTGTTATCCTCCTTTCATGGCATCATCATTTATGTTCAAATTTGAATGTTGTGTGACAAGAACCCCACAATGCTCTCTGCAAAATTTGAGATCCAGATTTTTTTCTTATATATTCGCCAACTATTTCATGTTGTAAATCTTTCTGATATCAACAGGAGCAATCAAAGCAACAAAAAAGTATGGGGGTTTCAACACTCACAAAATTTAGTAGTGACAATTTATTGAAATCATTTAATTATGGTAAAGAAATGACAGCTATCATTCAAAGATGAGATGTAAGAAATGAAGACTTTTTCGCCATGATCTCTAATGAGGGGGAAAAAAACAAAAAAACAAAAGGCCCACATCAGTCACCTTAAAAAGAGCTGAAAGCAATGGTATGTTTAAAATCAAAGGATTAATGATGAAAACAGAAAGACGAGAAAGAACAATAAACATAAAAGAATATCTGATTCCTAAAAAAAAAAAAAAGAGGTAACTTGACAATCAATCAACATCCTGAACAAACAATGAATGTTTTACTCAATATTAAAAATGACATTAGATATATATGAAATTAAATTTTGGAATATAACTTAACTCAAATGAAATTCTTTGAAACAACAGTAGAAATATTACTATGAAAGAAACACATCTCAGTGTCTTATTTTCAAGGGACATTTATTGTTATCAATATGTACACAAATCATTGCTCCTTTCTGATGACCAATTTTGAAGCAACATTTTACATTAGGATTGAGGTTAAAACCTGATGTTTCAAATTGCCTTTTCTCTAATAAGATGATAGTGAAGACTTTTTGCATTTTCTTATCTGAGTACTTTTATTGCCACTGTCTGCTTTCTGTGAAACATATGAAACACCTTGCATTTCATTTCATTACATGATTGTTAGAGGTTTCTATTTTTTTTCCATCAACTTATGAATAATGATTTATGCAAATCACATTATTTTGGAATAAATTTTCTTCAAATTCCTGTAAATTCTTACATTTTCTTGACATAATGCCTAATTTCAGAGCGCATTAGGGTTAATTTACAGCTGAAATGCACAAATTATTAACAGGTAATCATCTTTCTTTAATAATGTGCTCTCTCACATCCAAATTCACAATTTTTCTCTTCACAGATGTTAACATTGTCAAAATGCTTTTCAGAACTTTCTTCAGGATACTGTTATGCGGTGACTTCAAGGTAAAATGATGGCATGAGGGCTCTTATTCCATCTGAGGATCGACAATAAGGGGAGCAAGGTACTGACTGTGGCGGATGCCAAAAGAGTATTCTGGCTGTTTGTTCTTGTGGTACCATACCTGTAGACAAGATAAATAAAAGAATCAGTAGTGAGATGCAAGTGTCTTGTTTTAACCAAGTCCCAAATGTAAGGAGAATATTTTAAATCATTCAACAGTGAAGCAGAAGCTTATAATGTTATGATTTTGAATTATATTCCATATTTACATTGCATATATATTTTTGATGCAACATTATGGAAATTACCATGGAACTGTGGAAATTAGATGTGCACACATCTAAAACATAGACATATGTAAGGAAAATAACAACATTCTTAGTCAACCTTACGGTCTTTATTTAACCATCAATTATTTTGAAATGTAACTTAAACTGCTGAATTCAGTATTCCCGCGGCCTCCTTATTCTCAAGGAGCCCCTTGAAACCTCCTTGAATTTTGAATTTTGGCCTATATCTCCTTGAATTTTATTTTGTGCAGAAAAAAACTGAAAGGAAAACGGCGAGACTGCAACAAATGCCTTCGAGTTCGGGAAAATCGGTGGCGAGGCAGGTGCGGTAAGCCTCCTTTGAATGCACTAAAATTCTCTTTGAAACCTCCTTGAATTTTAAGGAAGCACAGCAGTAGGAACCCTGTCAATTGATACTGCCTTGGTCTGTGCCCTTTTGCAGTGAAAAATAAGATTCTAGTGTGTTTGTATATTATTCAATTTAACAAATAAATTTGTTTGCATTAGCATTAAATTTGAACTAGTACAATGGAGTCCAAAGATTATGATGTTGACAGCTTTGATACCTTCCCACAACACAAACAAGGGAATTCATTACTTTTTATCAAAAAAGATTCTAAATTCCAGAGAAAGAATTTTTCTGTTGATCATGGAATATTGACTTCTTAATTTTAGATCCCGACTTAAAACTTATCTAAATTGAAGCAGATCTGGAACCTATCATTTCCATTAATTCAAGGGATATCTTTATCTGAATATATGGTATTGAAGCTATAGATTTCTTACAACAACAATCTCAATCTAAACCATAGTTAAGTATACGATTATTTGTCAATTGACTGTTTATGTGGATCATCACAGCTAGAAGTTTAGAGACTAAGCTGGACTTAACGAAAGAGGAAGATTACTCAAAAAGAGTCACATTTTTCAGCTTCTATAAACACAGCTAATTACATTTCCTTGCAGGGTTTCACCTGCACATAATGGGTGGGGCAATTTTGCAAACAAATGACAGTATTTCCGTGACTTAAACAATTATTACATGATCAGAAGTAGGTCTAATTATCAAAATTTCATTTTATTGATTTGTACTGTTTTGAACATTTAATTTAAATCTATAAATGACGGGATGGAGCTGAGTGATTCAAGCTTGCTTCACACAGAAAGGATGGTGAGATGACAGAATTCTGAGAGGGTTTCCAAGCAAAACCTTCCAATCCAATCTTTTTGTCCAAAGCTTTGTAGATCCGAAAATAAATGCGACATTGTGTAGCTGTCGGGACAGGACTAGTTGGTTAATTGTGAAATTCAGTAAGCTGGCCTAAAAGGTAACTCATCAGTTTTTGCCTTGAAGTGGTCTAAATTTGTCATGCTTTTGATCTCAGCTGGGAGTGAATTCCAGAGTAGCGCTGTATCCAGGAAGAAAGAATGCAAAGTGTGCGTTGACGCATGAAAAAGGTGGTTGGTATGTTGATTCTTTCCTCGGGTTGGGTTTGAGCTGTGATGTTGGGATTACAGCCTCCCCATTTGGGCTTTTAAACATCTTAATTTTTAAGCCTGTATAATATCCTCCCTCAGAAATTAGCATAGCTGATATCTTCCATTAACCTATAGCAAAAACCACCATGTGAGATGTTTAATTTTCTGTAATATATTTGTAACTGTTGTGCTATTTGATTATGTTTTAAATCTTTGAGCAAGTAAAAAAGCCAACTTAAAATTGTTTTGATTACATAAACAAATGTCAATAATATTGCTCTTAAAACTAAATAGTAGATATTGCATTAAGTGACATGAGAAATAATGCCAGTACATGCACAAGGGGTGAAAACAATTTATCCTTCATTCTTAACTGTAATGTTTGGTTTCCTAACTGAGTATGTAAAATATGCACACTGTTCTATGTATATAAGAAAATATTCATAGCATTGCTCTTCACATGAAAAGAAGAAGAGAATAAAATAGTGAACTTTCATTCTCTCTGCTTTGATAGGTTGTAAATGAAGGGGTAAAACAAAAGAAACAATTCACATTCTAGTAGACAGAGTTCAAAACAATAACTTGAGTTGATGGAAATGTTAGTTGAGTGGAAACAGCAAATACAAACACAGTGAGGTTTAAAGTGTAGTATGGTCTCTACAATTAGGCCTTGAATGAAACCTCCTTTTCTTTTCCAACATGGCATCTACCGTTCAAGTTGAATACCATCTTGAACATGACTTCCTACAGTCATAATCATGATGATCTTTAACGTCCTGAAAAAAAAAATTATTTAGCCCAGGGGTAGAAATGCAAAGGAGTGGCAGCTAGCAAACTTAAGAGAGAAGATGTGAGTAATGACAATCCATATATATGAGTGACAGAATCTAGATTAAGATGGTTTGGGAATGTTTAAGATGGTATGGGCATGTTTACGATGGTTTGGACATGTTCAAGATGGACTGGGCACAGGCAACTGTTTACTAAAAAAAATTCTACAGAGTGGTAAAGAAAAATAGGAAGATCTAAGAAAATGTAATTATGGGAACTGTGATGACTGCTTGTATGAGAAAGAAGGATGTCTTAAAAAGGACTAGTTGGAGATGAACGATCAGCTGTAGCGATCTTGAATAGTATATGCCAAAAGAAGGAGAAATATACGAGAGGCACTGCAGATGGAAAGATTTAATTTCTTTCCATTCATCAATTTCATGTAAAAGCATTTACCCATCTAAATGAATGACAGGAGGCACCCATTAAGGTTCTTTCTCATGTCTGTTATGCTGATGGACAGGCTAGATCATGCGACCAAAATTGACTGGGTTACCATATCAATCACAAGGGGTGCATTCAAGGTTGTCCACTTTCGTCATCAACATGGTGGCATAAGGAGTGTGCCGAAGACCAAATGAATAAGACGGTGATGTGATCTTCTGGACCTCCTGTGGTACAATATTAGTAGTTTTCATGGTGGTGGTTATATTGACACATCATTGAAACATTGATAATGATGATGATCATCATGATGATGATCATGATCATGATGATGATAGGTGATAAATGACGATGATGATGATGATGATGGTGGTGGTGGTGTTGGTAGGTAATAAATAATGATGATGACGATGATGATGATGATGATGATGGTGGTGGCAGGTGATAAATGATGATGATGATGATCATGGATGATGATGATGATCATGATGATGATGATCATGATCATCATCAGCATCGTGATGGTAGGTGATAAATGATGATGATAATGATGATGATTATGGTAGGTAATAAATGATGATGATGAAGGTGATGATGATGATAATGATGATGATTATGGCAGGTGATAAATGATGATGATGATGATGATTATGGTAGCATCGCTGTGATAAATGATGATGATTATGGTAGGTGATTAATGATGATGATGATGATGATGATTATGGTAGCGTTGCTGTGATAAATGATAATGATGATTATGGTAGGAGATTAAGGATGATGATGAGGATTATGTTAGCATTGCTGTGATAAATGATGATGATGATGATTATGGTAGGTGATTAATGATGATGATGATGATGATTATGGTAGCGTCGCTGTGATAAATGATGATGATGATGATTATGGTAGATGATTAATGATGATGATAATAACAATGATACGGATGATGGTAATGATTATAAAAACAGTGATGGCAGTAAAGATGATCATGATACTGTAGAACATGAAAGTAATGAACTCGGATATACAGAGAGCTTGGAAATAGCGAGTAAAATCTAAATCCTTGTTTTTTCCCTTTATATGAGTAAAAATAAAATTAGCATGACAGTAGTAAGTATGAAAAGGGGGTCAACTCAAAAGTAGCAAGTATTTCCTTCCCCAGAGGGTAAAATAGTCTGAGAAATTGACTAAATTTGCTTCTTTTTCTTTCTCTTCTTTTCCATTTAAACAAAAGATTAGTCCCGGGTGGCAAAGGGCCCCGCTTAGCCGCGTCGCTTACTTAGTGAGAGAGGGGTGTGGAATCAGGAGGGGTGGGGGTGGAAGATCATTGGATTTGGAGTGCTGTTTAATTAAGTAGGCTGGCTTCGACTACACATGGTGAAAGTGATACATGTAGAACTAAACAGCGTATCGATGTCATAGAATCTAGATCTTGCCCTCGATATCCCAGCCAACCTTAACCTAACGCATAATCCACGTTATCAGAATTGTACTGAGATGAATTTTACGTCATCTCAGCATCACACTTACATGCATCAAACATGAGCACACATAGTGTGTACAAACACACATGCACTCACAGGTCTAGTCGCTAAACATTCCCTACCTCTTTTCCTTCCTTTTGACTATTACTGTCTTCGTCCAGTGCACATCATCGATATTCTAGCTTAGCCTATTCATTGTTTCTTTTGCAATCATGGCTAATAGCCTACTAGATCTATTAAAACTTTTCCTTCAAGCTACAACTGAGTAGCCTTTCATGACTATTTTAGGCTGCTCGGGAATAGCTAGAACTCGGAAAGAGCGAGTAATTAATGTTGGATCCATCAAACTCGTTATTTCTCAGTTCTTCTGTATTGCTAAACATGATGATGGGGTGCTGATGATGAATTTTGATGATGGCATTGGTGGTAGCTGGTGGTGGAAATGATGTATCTGTGATGATTGTAGCAATGTTCAGTGTGATAATAATGGTGGTGGTGGTGGATTGTGATTGATTGATTGATTGTGGGTAATGCCCAGTACATGCCGTGGGGATGATCTCAGGGAGTGGATAATGATGATTACGATGATGGTAGTCACAATGCTAATAATGACTGTGATGTTAATAATGTTGCTGTTAATGAGGATGATGATGAAGATGTTGATACTAGTATTGATACAATTGATGAATGTGATGTTTATGATGTTTGCTGATGATAAGGAAAAGGAGCACATCTTTTAAAAAGTGTGTGTTTTAGTGTGTG
>JAOYNN010235976.1:0-10541 GCA_025770095.1 Goniobranchus kuniei
GAAGGGAGCGGGGGGCGCGTTGTTATTACTACAGTTTGTTTTGTTTTTCTGTTGTGTTTTGGATTTTGTGTTTGTTTGTTTGTAGGGTTTGGGGTTTCTTTTTATTTTGCAATCTGGTTCATCCCGGCGCTTTATCGGTTTGCAAGTGCTGTGTTGAGCTCAATCAAAGTAGATATGTAACTTATTCTCCTGCTCTCGCACCTCTTTCAAAACCCCTACACTTCGATCTGTACATGATTAGATTTTGAGTGGGCAGTCTTATTGAATTCTGCGAAATACCGATTCCGCAGTCCATTCTCTGCGCAAAGATGATAGCAAAAAAAAAAAGTGTTACTCTTGGCAGCAAGTTCTTTTTTATTCGCGTAGTCAATATCCATAGTACTGCCCATTAGTGGAGGTTGAATGTGACACTTTCCCTATATGATTATGAAACGTCATGATAAAAGGACCAAACTTTCACCAAATATACTTTATCATCTGAGGATCATTTTCTGATATAGTCATATAAACGTTACATCCTCTAAAAAGAGTTATGGCCATCGACTACCCTGCCAAAGATTTGACTTCAAAACAAGGAAATGTTCATGTTTGGCTCAAATATCTTTATCATGCAGAATGAGAAAATGATGCACAATCCAGGAAAGGTAATCGAAAATTATTGTAAGAGGTAATGCCCTTGTTGAAGGCAATAATATCAAAAATTGTATTTTCGTCATAATTTAAGTCCTAAGCAAGCTACAGTAATAAAATTTTGGTTATTTATAGAGTAAATATAATCATGTAATATGCAATCAAAATGAGATTGATTGGTTTGAAGTGTAAGGGTTATTGCCCTTGGCATTTCATAAAATCGTGAGGACAATTTGCCCTGTGTCATAATTTTATACGTTTTCATCAAACAGTGTTTAAACTTCATAACACACAACTTTAGTGTGTCCACACACTGTCCAATGTATAGAATAAGCATTTTCATGAATTGTTTAACATGTATGAGTTTTTGCCCTTTTCTACAAATGTACTCAACAGCCATTTGTGATTTTTTGATGTAAGTCCAAAAAGATTATTTGGTTACGATTAGAGTCATGGCCCTTGACGTTTAATAATATTTTAAAGAAATGACAGGAAATGTCGTTGGCCCAGCTGTTGCCAAATCATTTAAAATTTCATGATATATTGATTACAAACTTATACCCAAAAAGATTTTAAAACATTTTCTTCGCGTGACTGCCCTTCATTTCCCCATATTAGAGAAATGTCTCTTGATATCTGAGAAAACTATCTTCCAAAATGGGGTCATATTCATATTTTGTAAGCCCCTCCAATGAATTATTGTCCCACCTGTTTGGGACCCTTTTGAAAATAGATCTACCAAAAAAGAAAAAAGAAAATAAATAAATAAAAAGAGTAATAATAACCAGGGCAACATTTAAGTGTTCCAAAACAAGAGGATTTACCTAGACATTCTTCAGTCTAAACTTCGTGACAATAGATAAGTTCTTCACAAGAGCTTGCAACATCCGGAAGAAGAGTCCAAATAGGAACCCAGTTCTCTGGTGAGGTCCATCCCCACTGATGGGAAGGGGAGAAGGTAGATGACAGTTCTTGCTTGTAAGGCATCCCCAATGGAAGGAAGCTTGGATTACAGATCGCAGAACATGTTGATAAAGGGCTGCCTTTGAAGGGGTTAGGAGTGCTGAGATGGAACGACTTTTTCTCACTCAAAGATCCTTTTGCACAGCATCGAATCTCTCAACAACTTTGAAAACATAATCTTAGAATCCTTTAGAAGACTGTACATGACTGTTCTTATCATGTCGTCAGGTTGCCAGATCTTCCAAGCAGTGAGCTCTCCAATGTTTTTTTTTTTTTTAATAGGATGTCGTGTCACATCCTGTTAAGGCGTGAAACATCAGTAAGGTGTAGGACTGTGCGATCACATGTGCTGAAATGTCGAAAAGTTTTGCCAGTTCCGAAAGCTATCCAAAGCTGCAGACCTTCACCTAGCACACTTGCAGTTGTGATTGACAGGACAAAAACGTCGGTGTCCACATTCCTATTCTGTATTTTCTTGTACTCTCTGTGATATGCATCAGACAAATGGAGCATAATCCGTGAATCTGCTTCCTCGTGATCGCAAACGCAAGTGCTTGCTATTTCACGGAAGGTTTGCAACATACATTATGTCAATTCCATAATTTTCCATAAAGAGCTCTTTTCCTTGTATCAATCGAGGCGATGTCACCTTTCATCAAAAGAGCAAAGAGCTCAGTCTTGTTTTCATCGTTTCTTATGAGGTCGTACCACTTTCCAGGTATGGGTGTCGACCTATCTACATTTTGTATCATGACAGCTTTCACTGGACATTGAAGTCTATCAGTTCTTGCTGAGTTTTCAAACTGCTCCGAACGTAGACATCCTTCACAACATCAACCCTACAGGCCCTAAACAATTCATTTTTGAAATACTGGCAGAAGATTCAGTCCGAATACAAACCAAATGTGTGTTTACATGTTTACAATCACTGCCCCATAAAGGATGCTGACATCATATGAAGGCCGACTGTCGACAGGGTTGTATCAACTGTTCAAGACAACCCACAAGGTCCAATTTCTTGCTTTGTTGTAGATGACTGTTCTTTGACAATGATGGAGGAAAGCTCGATTTTCATGTCTAAAGAATACATTCAAGTTGCAGTCTCTTCTATGACATGAAACATAGCGGCTATCGAATTCGGATATTGTTTCCACGTCTTATGAATACATTATTGGCTGTCTGCTCATTAAATCATGTAATCTTGGTTTTCTTGATGGAATCTGATAAGGCTTTGATCCTGTCAATGACAAAAGTACTAGAGTTTATAGTCATACTCTCCTTGAGTTTTCAAGACTTTCAAACGTTTGACAGATTAATCTGGCATCACTTCTTTTGTGTGTAAATGCAACATCTCATTTCCAGAATCTGCAAATAGATTGTCCATGCCTTGAAATGTATTCGCCATTGATGTTAACTGTTTAACAAATGTAGCTTGGGCAGCCTTGGTTTCATTGTGATGTGCCCAAGCTATTGCTCCTCTGACTTTTGGCCGATTTCCCAACAACAGACTTCTCAAATTTAGCAATGACACGGACCGGTTCTAATATTGCCCACTTGACAAGTGCATCTGAATCCTGAGTAAGGCCAATAATACCACTGTCGCTTTCCAGAATATCAATGTTTTGTTCATCCCCGTTTTGTCCACAGAAATCTAAGAGAAACTGTTGCTGCTACTTTGCATTAACAAACATGCTAAATTTGAAATGTTTGTAGATATCAGGATGTTTCTGGGATATAAAAATCATACCTCTTGTGTGAACAGAGATCCAATGTTGCACATTGAACAATTATTATTTATATGATGTTGTTTAGTCTAATTTGTGTGATTATCTGCACCATTTACCTTTAATGATGCGGTGCAATGTGTCTGTTGAACATGTATTTTAAAAGCTCTTTACGAGAGAAGTACCAGATGTGAAACAAGAGATTGATGATGTGAAAAACGAGGACGAGGTCTTCATGAAATGCAAAGAGATACTCGAGAAGATAAATTATACGTCGAAAGTAAATAAAGTACTTTGAATTCAATTGAACTGCATTGAACGAGCATAGTGCATATGGATTAATGTAAAAAACGAAGAAACAAATCCCCTGAGAGCACTTACACACAAGGTATAATTCAAAGTTGTGATCGGATTGCTCGAAGCAAGAAAACACATGCAACTGGAGATCACGTCTTGTTGCACAAAAAAGAAACTGGGGGGCTTTATTTTGACTAGAGATCAAGGCTTGTTGCCCTGAGCAGAAACTGGGGGCTTATTTTCTTTCCGCAATGAACAACATGCGTCAAAGTCTGTGTGAGAATCTAAACTTGAGACTGCTTCCTTTCCCTCAGCAAATGCCTGTTTCATCATAAGTGAAGTGCACATTCTTTAATGGGTGGGCATTTCATGTGTATGTGTGACATGCGTTGCTGCTATAAATGAGTCACTTGTCCCTGCACAAGCTATGTTGGCTTTGGCGATTATTTCTGTCCACCCACTTCCTCAGAGAAGGTGACCGATGGCTTTCAGTATTGTCATTTCGATGTGAAAGCTTCCAAACAGTATCACAAAGCTGTCTACAGGGAAAACCCCATATGGCCATTGGATTTGCTTCAACTTTGCAAACAAAGGTTGATCTACACAGTTAACCGGCATTTGTCTAGGATTTGTATGTTGCACCACTGCACGTACCACAATCAGACATCGACGAATCACGGCAAAAGAGGAGGCTTCATCGGCAAAAAGAGAAAGCATTGAGTCGACGATGGCTGTACACGTACATCATTGTAATGTATTAGAGAGGCCTAATACCTGGCCAGATCGCACATCTTTGCCCTCAAATGTCTAGATCTAGAGACCTAGGATGTAGACTGCTGTAATTCTAATGGCTCGGTGTAGTTCTACGCCTGTATACCTGATTGGGCTAAAATGTATACTTTTACTTTCGTAAATTGTAAGAGATCCACCCATAAGAACAACAACTAATCTGATGATTCAATTTTACCCATATTTCTTACCTTGGTTTGATATTTTCCTGTTGGCTTTTACAAATAATCGGTTGAGTACTAAAATCGATATAGACAAAATTTCATCGATTCCGGAGTTCCTTACAACAATACTTATTTTTCAAATGCTTCAAACCATTACCAAAGGCACAATTCTTCTTGGGACTATATAAAAAATTGAACTTTATAGCTTCATCTACGATTCTGGAAAGTGTGGTGCCTTTATCATAACCATAATCGTGTTACATTCAGCCTCCACTACAAAGGCCATCAGGCATTGTGGAGCTCCTTTACTATGTCTATTGCTTGTCTTTTTGTCTTCCCAATGCGCTATCTCTCCTCATTGCTGATGAAGAGTTTTTCCCTGTCATTAAGTCTATTTGTAAACGGTCCTGATGGTCCTTTAGCCCCACATCGAGTCTGACGTTTTAGAAGGA
Source organism: Goniobranchus kuniei (assembly GCA_025770095.1). Taxonomy (NCBI): domain Eukaryota; kingdom Metazoa; phylum Mollusca; class Gastropoda; order Nudibranchia; family Chromodorididae; genus Goniobranchus; species Goniobranchus kuniei. The sequence goes on from JAOYNN010235976.1 coordinate 5,020, forward strand.
AGAGAGCTGGTGATTCCTCCCTCTGGGAATAGCTTCCGCCGTGGCTTGAAAGTTGAATCTAAGATTAAGCAATAGGAAGATTAACAAATCATATAACTTCCGGTCGAAGGTGTGGCCCTAAAAGGTTCCACCGCATTTCCGCATGAACACTCAGTCACAGACTGCTGCCTAGTGCTTTATTCTACCCCTAACGAAAGATGCATTTTTAACTGGTAAAACTGATGCCTCAAACTCCCAAAAACTGGATGCAAAAATGGCAATAATTGCATGCAAATTGGCAAAGATTGCGGTAAAAATTGCACAGAAATACAGCTGAAAATGCAGTATGATTTTTAAAAATAAAGTTTGGAAACATTTTTAGAAAACAAAATAGTGCTATATCATATTATATGGTGCAGCTTGATTCGTGACTCCCACCCCCCACCACCACACAAACATGCAAATGTGGCCAACTAGGCATAATAATCAATACTTTCCCCTATGTCCTCGTCAAATTTTGCACACCAGTTTTGATTTACATAGGCGAGATCTAAAGCTTTTTTTTTTCTATTCTAGATCAAACTGCGACGTGCATCTAACCATGATTACGACGTTTGGTGCAATCTCGAGCAAATCGCAAAATTAAATTAAATCAACACGGTTGGATCTAGATCTAGATCTACACTTGGATAAGTTATCCAGTGCATTGTGTTATAATTATTACATGAGATTGAAAGATCTATCAATATAATATACAAACTAGGTTCTCTACTTGTCTTCAAAAAAAAAAGGAAAATGAGTGCTGTGGTTCTTTGAATTTCAAACTCGAATCTCATGTTGAACGAAGAGGAAATAAATTGAAAAATGATAATAAAACAAAACAAAAACAAAACAGAAAATACCCCCCTCCCTTTTTCAAGGAAAACAAGAACAAAATACAAAACAAAACAAAACAAAAACCACAAAACAAAACAACAACCGAAAACCAACCAACCCTCGTTCTCTGGTTCCCGCTGTCGTAGAATATTTCGGAAACGGTCAGGATCCATCCCGAACCTGGCGGTAGTTTATTTCGAAACCACCAGTACATTTAGGAACCACCCTCTAGGCGCTTCCATATGATTTGCTGAGTTTCTAGATGCTTTCAAGTCAGAGTTTACACTATTTACTATTAATTTATTGTTATTCATTCAATGGAGGCAGACTTTCATAGGTTTGTTGGTTTTTTTTTAAACTACAGCCGTAATTGTAAGTCCGACTGCTGAAAATGGATGGTCTCGAATGAAGCTCCAAACATTATCAAATTACATTTTACTTGTACAAAAACCAATAGATCCTGTGTCAAAGAAAACATAGTTTGGCACAGAGTTTTATGTTTTCTTCTCGAACAACTTTCATATAGAAATATAAAAATGAATGACTAGATCCAGGTCAGATCATTCGTTCATTAGTAGGGCCAAAGATCGACCTAGCCTATGTAGTAACAATAAAAGAGTTCACTGTGCCACTCAGCAGTACTTGGTCAGTGTGCTTAGCACGGACGGCGTTAGTGTTTGTGTTCATTACGGGCCTAGATCTAGAGATTATGCTTGTTTCTCAATTCAATTTACCATCCATTGCAGTTCTCATTTCCGTCATTAGTTCAAACAAAACCAATAGATTGTCTCACTGCTTACTCCTAATTTTTTTTCTAAATTTTACATTTATTGTACTTAGGCCCAGTGCTTAAACTTTCGCATAACACTGGCACTTTACCATAACTACCAATGTCAGAACCGTAATAAATAGAGGCAATAAGGTATTGGTATTGAGACCCATGTAGACAATGAAACATATCTTAATTTGAAATGGATCCAAATTGTTTTCAAAATATCATGAAATTAACAGTTGACACAAAACTAAAATTGTTCAGATGAGGCTACTCCACAGTGAACTTCCACAAATAGATTTCTGAAAATAAGTACGGTTACCCATTCAATGAACAGGTCGCGAGGGAACACAACAGCTTGTGAGGGATGTAAATAAGACTGTCTTGAAAAACTTTGACTCACCTCATTATGGTCGATATGGATGATCCAAGACTTCTTGGTAGACAACACTTCTGCAGCCGTCAGGAGCCTATGTGGACTGCATCCTTTCTCCCGCTAATCTAAAACTAGCTCTAGGGTATAGATCTAGATTTAACTTTAACGTTTTCTTACACTAAAAGTCAGTTTGGATCTAGATCTAAATGTAGTTGATCTTCACTTGGCAGGACAGGTTCCTTATACTAAGCAATCAAGAATTCAATCTATTGCTTGGGTTAAGCTAGGTCTACATCTAGAAATAGATCCACTAATTCTCTATGGTAGATAAACCTTCACTTCAATAACAGTTTTTCTACGGAGATAAAATACTTCGGCTGTCTAATCTACATCTAACCTAGATAAAAGCCTAGCTCTAGCTAAAGGCCCTAGGTAAGTCTTCAATTCTACAGTCACTAAAGAAAAACAACATTGTTTTGTTTTGTATGTTAGTAGGACTGTTAGGCCTAGGACATACGTTAAGTATGACGCACCAGCGCCAGCATTAATCGGAATGGTTCCGATTCGTTTGGTTCCGAAATATTCTACGACACCGCGTCCAGCAAAACTTGTACCCCTTTCACTCTCCATTCGCAACTGTCGTCTCCTGTTCGTTTGCTCGAATAATCGAATCATTAGCGGTTCTTCAGTGAGGCCAAAGTATTCAAAGACACATAGTTATTTGTGTTGACCTCACATAAGTTGACAAATAGTCAGATTGCAGAATGCACTTCTAAAGATAATTGAAAACTTGCCCAATTGTTTATGATCTGAGCAAGGTACAAATTTAAGTGTAGTATATTCCCCCAAGGACCAGAAAATCTAAAGGTTATAGAAATAGGTAATATAATCTATACCACCCATTTAGATTTAGGCTATGCTTCCAGGAAGCCTAGGATTTGGGCGTTACCTCTAGGCCTATAAATAGTCTTTATAGGGCCCTTTGGCTTCTGTCCGCTTTCATTGACAGTGCCATTGCCAGGCGTATTCCCAAGCCTTCGAATGTCTTCGCTATCTGGGTGATGAGAGGCAGACTGTTACTTCTTCAGTTTGCCCGCTCTCGGGTAAGTCTATGCATAGGCATAATAGGCCATACCAATTGATACGGCTTATACAACTGGTTGAAGATAATATTTTCGCATGAAATAATGCTTTTCAACACAAGCTATACATAGTGATTACGAACGAATTCTTCTTTGCTTTTAAAGGACTGATTATGTCGTTTTCAGATAATACGTACTTTGTTTTGCTTGTACAATATCAATAATAGACAGGATAAAACTATGTTCCAATTTTCATTGAAATGCTTTATGTTCACAACCTTCTGTGGGAAAGAATTGTTCTTTATATAAAATTCAATCCCTAACTAAGGTCTTAAGGCCTAAATATTATTTGAAAGTGCTCCTCTGGATCAACGCTAAATAATCTGTTTACCATGTACGCCAAAAGAAAGCAGTCTCAATATACTACTACTAGGGCTAGAGCCGTCAAGAACACTCTCCACTATCGCGCCCTGCTCTTAAGCGTGAAGCGGGCTGTGTGACTTATTAAGGCTAGTGAGGGTGCCAGATAAGGTTCTATCGCACATCGTTGTCAGTGCGTTTGTTTGTTGTTGTGTGTGCGCTTGTTTGTGCTTAGATCTTGAGGTATGGTTTGTGTGGGTGTGTTTATGAGTGGGTTGTAAGTTTATAATGCGTGTTAAATCCCTTTCAATCAAAAATCCGTAGGTTCTCCAATTTCTTACAGATTCTAGATCTAGTAGCTTCCCCATGTTGATCTGTTTACTACCTTTTCATTCTTTGGATATAGTGTCTGGAAACCTATTGAAAACTACGGCGTAGATCTATTACATGTAGTTAGATGGAATTAGATTATGTGATAATTTATTGATTGGCTGTGCTAGACTAGACCTAATTGTAGATACTTTACAATTGAGTCATTTTGAGAATGAATCGGGTAGACAATTTGTAAAGTCGTCCGTTCAGGGGACGCTGAACGAAAAGTTGGAATAAATCAAACTGGCGCAAATCAAACGCATGATCTTGTAATCCAAAGTGACAATGAAAAAAGAAAAAGAAAATTCAACGTATCATGGTTTGACAAATTCAAAACTGTGTTTTACAAAGGCCAACTGATGCCAAAGTAGCGTAATTTGTTATTATTTATGTATAATGTTTTGCCCTACAATATATATCAGTTTTAAAATACTACATACTAGCTTTAACGATGTAGCCCAATATGTGATTGAATTTTTGGCAGCTTCAACACTCCGTTAAAAACTGCAGGAGCCGCCACTGAATTGAATAGTAGATTTTTTCGATCATCAATAAGACGACTGTAGGGGGACAATGGGTATGTCAGAGTAGGTTATTTTATTTGACTTTCGTATTGACAAACTTTGTTTCATGACCTAAAAACATGGAAAATGGTAATTTTAATTGATTGCCCTACTTCAGAGTTCTTGCTATTTCCAAACTTCCTTTTTATGAATTCCAACTCATTTTGCATCATTAACCTACGAATAATTGGTATAAACCCTTGCCACTTTACCGTTGTCCAACTGGTCGGATAAAAGACTTTGAATGGAATAATCTGATGTGTCGTCACCACCTTGTGCTGTTATCGGCATCAGATATTGTACCACTGAAATTGTACATAAAAGAGGTGACCATCTGCATACAGTGTCCATCATGTTGTCTCCTTAGGTAGCTGTGATGACAAATTGAGGAAATAGAAAATGATTTAACCGATATTGATACATGTTATGATTAAAGTTTAGTTATGTATATTAATACCCGCGCCCTAAGCTCTATCACTGACTAACCTCTAGAGGAGAAGTTTACCTAAATAAGGCACACGTCTTACCCCTTTTGTAATGAAGTATCCTTATCCTTAACATTTGTAACAGAGGTCATACGACCCTTATATACTACGTATATATTACACACATAACCATTACCTTACTTATATACCACGTATATATTACACACATAACCCTTACCTTACCTATATACTACGTGTATATTACACACATAACCCTTACCTTACCTATATACTACGTATATATTACACACATAATCCTTACCTTACTTTTATACTACGTATATATTACACACATAACCCTTACCTTACTTATATACTACGCATATATTACACACATAATCCTTACCTTACTTATATACAACGCATATATGATACACGTAACCCTTACCTTACTTATATACTACGCATATATTAGACACATAACTCTTACCTTACTTATATACTACGCATATATTACGACTGTAGGGGGACAATGGGTATTTCAGAGTAGGTTGTTTTATTTGACTTATTTGACTGATAAAGGAACTAGAAACGCAATATTCACTTTGTCAATGCTTATGGAAAGAAGTATATAAATGCGAAAAGATCTCCACCTCTGCTTTATTGATTATTCAAAGGCTTTTGACAAAGTCAGGCATGAAGAATTGTTTCAGATGT
>JAOYNN010236087.1:0-10541 GCA_025770095.1 Goniobranchus kuniei
CCAGATTACCCTCAAATCAAGCTACTAGACAACTTTTTTTTATGCGCTTCGACAGTTATACTCAGTTTTACTGAGTCGGTCAGATTATTTGAAGAAGAAGATGATATTCCAGTGAAAAGGGGAGATTTTCCAGTAAATTATTTGACTTACACCCTAGCAAGAAACATGCATGAAAAATGATTACAGTAGAACTTGACTTTAGCGTAGGAATGCAAAAGGTCTGTGTCTGTGTTCAGTGTGTTGATGACGTTTCCTCTTCTTCGTTTTAGCAGGTCACGCCAGGCCTAAATCTATCCCCGCCAAAGATACCCAAAACCCTCACACACACACATGTACATCACACAGACTGTTTATGTTCTAAGACTAGGCTATCTTATCTCTCAATACATTCTTTGATACAATATACCGACTTCCACGTGTTGGTCACAATGTTAAACCCACTCTTGCTATAGTCATCCCCTTGCTTCAACCACTTCTCTCATTCATATTATGTGAAACAGTGTATGCCAGCAAGCTACTAGATAACTAGAATCTAGAATCTAGATTCTATCAGTCTACATTCTCGTTGAGACTTAAGTGCCTCTTATTCATCACTTAGCCTTGGTAACCAATTACAACGCTGCACATAACTGATTGACTAGTTTGAGCCTGCCTACAGTCACCCACCCACCCTTACTCCCAACCCCACACAGTGAGTGCCAACAAAGGCTCAATAGAGCTTGGCCTAGAGCTATGGTCTAGAGAAGAACATAACTTTGGTATGTGAGGCTTACTAAAAACAAAACAAAATAAAAAAGGAAGAAAGAAGGAAAGAAAGAAAAGCATTTCTCTTTGTTTTTCATCCAAAGCTCATTCAATCGCCTTGATGTATCCAAATTTGGGCCTCTCCTTGTCCCGTTAAACCCAAACACAGGAAATAAGGTGTACATAGAGGAAAAAAAAAGAGGATTGCCTTAAGGTTTCGCTGTAGCCGGTGCCACTATAGATGAGCAATACTGTACCAGTCCTCCCTATGATCAAGAGAAATTGGGTTCTGGCTCATTGTCCATTCCACCTAATTGTTTTCGCTGCTTCCTGGTGACCGGACAATTATCCAGTCACTAATGTGTGTACATGTAATTAATTATCTGGGAGAGGAGGGTGGGGGGATTTATTTATTCGTCTTTATCTATTTTCCAAAATGGTGTAGGATTATTGATTGTTTTGAGATGTTTTTTTATATTATTGAAGACTACCACTTCCCACTTCCTGACCATTTCTATGGCAAGCTCGATTTTGAGTTTGAGCTTTCTTATATCATGTTTATGTGTTCAGAGATTGTTAGGGGTTCTCCTGACTCATATTTGCTGCCTTGATCAATATTGTCTGTTTTTTTGCAGTTTGGCTGCAGATTGTTCCATGCAATTGCTGTATTATATTGTTTAATTTTCCCTCTGTATCCAAATCAACATTTTGTTGAAATTCACCCAGAGGCGTTACCACTATAAGGCTAAGTAAGCTACGCCTAGGGTCATTTTAGGCTGGACAAGTAATCTGTTTACTATTTCAAAGTCATTGCGTAAATTAAAATCTCCCTTGCTCATTGTTAGGCCTATCAATTTACTACTCACAATGCCAGAGAATGCTCCTGTCGGTCTTTTAGAACACGAATAATATCGCAAATGCCTCCTGTCTGTTAGTATTATGATGGTCTTGTAGAACACGAAAAATATCCCAAAATGCCTCCTCTCAGTTAAAATTTATGGCAGTCTTTTAGAACACAGATAAAATATCCCAAATGCATCGTTTCTGTTCGAATCATAGCAGTCTTGTAGAATACGAATAATATTCCAAGTGCCTCCTGTCGTTCAGTATGATGACGGTCTTTTAGAACACGAATAATATCCTAAATGCGCCCTTTCTTTTCGATTCATAGCAGTCATTTAGAACACGAATAATCTCCCAAATGCCTCCTCTCATTTTGAATTATCACGGTGTTGTAGAGCACGAATAATATCCAAAATAACTTCTTTCTGTTAGATTTATGGCAGTCTTTAAGAACGCGGATAATAGTCCAAATGCTTCGTTTCTGTTAGATCCATAGCAGTCTTTCAGAACATCAATAATATCCCAAATGCCTCCTTGCTGTTAGAATTATGAAGGTCTTTTAGAACACGAATAATATCCCAAATGTGTTCTCTCGTTTAGTATTATGATGGTCTTGTAGAACACGAAAAACATCCCTCATGCCTCCTCTCTGTTAGAATTTATGGCAGCTTTTAGAACACAGATGATATCACAAATGCATTGTTTTTGTTCGAATCTTTGCAGTCTTTTAGAACACGGATAATATTCCAAATGCCTCCTGTCGTTTAGTATTATGACGGTTTTTTAGAACACAAATAATATCCGAAGTGCACCCTTTCTTTTCGATTCATAGCAGTCTTTTAGAACACGAATAATATCCCAAATGCCACATTTCTGTTAGAATTATCACGGTGTTTTAGAGCACGAATAATATCCACAATATCTTCTTTCTGTTAGATTTATGGCAGTCTTTTAGAACGTGGATAATATTGCAAATGCTTCGTTTCTGTTAGATCCATAGTAGTCTTTCAGAACACCAATAATATCCCAAATGCCTCTTCGCTGTTAGAATTTATGGCATTCTTTTAGAACACAGATAATATCCCAAATGCTTCGTGCCTGTCGAATCATAGCAGTCTTTTAGAACACGGATAATATTCCAAAAGCCTCCTGTCGTTTAGTATTCTGACGGTCTAGTAGAACACGAATAATATCCCAAGTCCGCCCTTTCTTTTCGATTTAAAGCAGTCTTTTAGAACACAAATAATATCCCAAAGGCCTCCTTTTTGTTAGATATATCAAGGTATTTTAGAGCACGAATAATATCCAAAATATCTTCTTTCTTTTAGATATATGGCAGTCTTGTTGAACGTGGATAATATTCCAAATGCTTCGTTTCTGTTAGATCCATAGCAGTCTGTCAGAACACCAATAATATCCGAAATGCCTCCTTTCTCTTAGAATTATTTACGTCTTTTAGAACACGAATAATATCCCAAATGCCTCCTGTCTGTTAGTATTATGATGGTCTTGTAGATCACGAATAATATCTAAAATACGTCCTTTCTGTTAGAATTGATGGCAGTCTTTTAGAACACAGATTATATCCCAAATGCATCGTTTCTGTTCGAATCACAGCAGTCTTTTAGTAGACGGATAATATTCCAAATGCCTCCTGTAGTTTAGTATTATGACGGTCTTTTAGAACACGAATAATATCCCAAATTCCTCCAGTCTGTTAGTATTATGCTGGTCTTTTAGAACACGAATAATATCCCAAATGCCTACTTTCTTCTAGAATTATGGAGGTGTTGTAGAACGCGAATAATAACCCAAATGACTCCTCTCTGTTAGAATTATTGCAGTCTGTGAGAACACAGATAATATCCCAAAATGCATCGTGTTTGTTCGAATCATAGCAGTCTTTTAGAATAAGAATAATATTCCAAGTGCCTCCTGTCGTTTAGTATTATGACGGTCTTTTATTAGACGAATATTATCCCAAATGCGTCCTTTCTTTTCGATTCATAGCAGTCTTTTCGAACACGAATAATATCCCAAATGCCTCCTTTCTGTTAGAATTATCACGCTGTTTTAGAGCACGAATAATATCGAAAACATCTTCCCTCTGTTATATTTATGGCAGTCTTTTAGAACGTGGATAATATTCCAAATGCTTCGTTTCTGTTAGATCCATAGCAGTCTTTTAGAACACGAATAATATTCCACAATGCCTCCTGTCTTTTAGGATTATGATGGTCTTGTAAAACACGAATAATATCCAAAATACCTCCTCTCTGTTAAATTATTACTGTGTTTTAGAGCACGAATAATATCGAAAATATCTTCTCTCTGTTAGATTTATGGCTGTCTTTTAGAACACAGATAATATCCCAAATGCATCGTTTCTGTTCGAATCATAGCAGTCTTTTAGAACACGAATAATATCCCAAATTGCTCCTTTCTGTTAGAATTATCACGGGGTTTTAGAGCACGAATAATATCCAAAATAACTTCTTTCTGTTAGATTTATGGCAGTATTTTAGAACGCAGATAATATTCGAAATGCTTCGTTTCTGTTAGATCCATAGCAGTCTTTCAGAACACCAATAATATCCCAAATGGCTCCTCTCTGCTAGAATTATGACGGTCTTTTAGAACACGAATAGTATCGCAAATGCCTCCTGTCTCTTAGTATTATATTGGCCTTGTAGAACACGAATAATATCCCAAATGCCTCCTCTCTGTAAGAATTTATGGCAGTCTGTGAGAACACAGATAATATCCCAAATGCATCGTTTCTGTTCGAACCAGAGCAGTCTTTTAGTAGACTGATGATATTCAAAATGCCTCCTGTCGTTTAGTATTATGACGATCTTTTAGAACACGAATAATATCCCAAATGCGCCCTTTCTTTTCGATTCATAGCAGTCTTTTAGAACACGGGTAATATCCCAAATGCCTACATTCTGTTAGAGATATCACGGTGTTTTGAAAAATGAATAATATCCAAAATATCTTCTTTCTGTTAGATTTATGGCAGTCTTTTAGAACGCGAATAATATTGCAAATGCTTCGTTTCTGTTCGAATCATAGCAGTCTTTTAGAATAAGAATAATATTCCAAGTGCTTCCTGCCGTTAAGTATTATGACGGTCTTTTAATACACGAATATTATCCCAAATGCGTCCTTTCTTTTCGATTCATAGCAGTCTTTTTGAACACGGATAATATTCCAAGTGCTTCGTTTCTGTTAGATCCATAGCAGGCTTTTAGAACAACAATAATATCCCCAATGCCTCCTTGCTGTTAGAATTATGACGGTCTTTTAGAACACGAATAATATCCCAAATGTGTCCTCTCGTTTAGTATTATGATGGTCTTGTAGAACACGAAAAACATCCCAAATGCCTCCTCTCTGTAAGAATTTATGGTGTTTTAGAACAAAGATGATATCCCAAATTCATCGTTTTTGTTCAAATCTTTGCATTTTTTTGCTACACGGATAATATTCCAAATGCCTCCTGTCGTTTAGTATTATGACGGTTTTCTAGAACACGAATGATATCCCAAAAGCTTCTTTCTCTTCGATTCATAGCAGTCTTTTAGAACACGAATGAAATCCCAAATGCCTCCTGTCTCTTAGAATTATGATGGTCTTGTAGAACACGAATAATATTCCAAATGCCTCCTGTCGTTTAGTATTATGACGGTCTTTTATTACTGCTTTCAGTCAGTAATATGACGGTCTTATAGAACACAAATAATATCCCGAATGCTTGCTTTCAGTCAGTAATATGACAGTCTTATTAAACACAAATAATATCGCAAATGGCTGCTTTTAGCCAGTAATATGACGGTCGTAAAGAACACAAATAATGTCGCAAGTGGCTGCTTTCAGTCACTAATACGACGGTTGTATAGAAGAAAAATAACATAGCCAATGCCTGCTTTCAGTCAGTAATATGACGGTCTTATAGAACACAAATGATATTGCAAAGGTTTGCTTTCTGGTAGTAATATAACGATCTTATAGAACACAAATAATATCGCAAATGCCTGCCTTTAGTCAGTAATATGACGGTGTTATAGAACACCAATAATATCGCAAAAGCCTACTTTCATGTAGTAACATGACGATCTTATAGAACACAATTAATATGGCAAATGCTTGCTTTCCCTCAAATAATATCTAAAAAGTCCTTGATTTTTTTTTAGTAATATGACGGTCTTATAGAACAGAAATAATTTTGCAAATGACTGTTTTCAGTCAGTAATATGACGGTCTTATAGAACACAAATAATATCGCAAATGCCTGCTTTCAGTTAGTAATATGAGGGACTTATAGAACACATATAATATCCCAAATGGCTGCTGTATGTTAGGAATATGACGGTATTGTAGACCACAAATAATATCACAAATGGCTGCCTTCTGTTAGAAATATGACGGTGTTATAGAACACAAATAATATCGCAAATACCTGCTTTCTAGTAGTAATACCATGGTCGTATAGAATACAAATAATATCGGAAATGCCTGCTTTCAGTGAGTAATATAACGGTGTTATCGAACACAAATAATATCACAAATCCCTGCTTTCTTGTAGTAATATGAAGGTCTTATAGAACACAAATAATTTTGCAAATGCCTGCTTTCATTCAGTAATATGACGGTCTTAAAGACCACAATTAATATCGCAAATGCTTGCTTTCAGTCAGTAATATGACGGTCTTATAAAAAAAAATAATATCACAAATGGCTGCTTTATATTAGTAATATAACTGTATTTAAGACCACAAATAATCTTCCATATCCTGTTTTCTGGTAGTAATAAGACGGTCTTGTAGAACAAAAATAATATTGCAAAAGCCTGCTTCCAGTCAGTAATATTACGGTCTTATAGAACACAAATAGTATCGCAAATGGCTGCTTTCAGTCAGTAATATGACGGTCTTATAGAACACAAATTATATCGCCAATGCCTGCTTCTTTGTAGTAATATGACGGTCTTATAGAAAACATTATAATTTTGCAAATGCCTGCTTTTAGTCAGTAATATGACGGTCTTATAGAACACAAGTAATATCGCAAATGCCTGCTTTCTGGTAGTAATATGACGGTCTTATACAACACAAATAATTTCGCAAATGCCTGCTTTGAGTCAGAAATATGACGGTCTTATAGAACACAAATAGTATAGCCAATGCCTGCTTTCAGTCAGTAATATGACAGTCTTATAGAACACAAATAATATCCCAAATGCCTGCTTTCAGTCAGTAATATGACCGTGTTATATAAAAAAAAAAAGGTTCCAAATGGCTGCTTTCTAGTAGTAATTACACGGTCTTATAGAACACACATAATATTGCAAAAGCCTGCTTTCTGGTAGTAATATGACGGTCTTTTAGAACACAAATAATATAGCAAATGGCTGCTTTCAGTCAGAAATATGCCGGTCTTATAGAAGACAAATAATATCGCTAATGTCTGATTTCTAGCAGGAATATGACGGTCTTATAGAACACAAATAATATCGCAAATGCCTGCTTTGTGGCAATAATATGACGGTTTTATAGAACACAAATAATTTTTCAAATGCCTGCTTTCAGTCAGTAATATGACGGTCTTATTGAAAACAAATAATATCACAAATGACTGCTTTCAGCAAGTAATATGATGGTCTTATAGAACACAAGTAATATTGCAACTGCCTGCTTTCAGTCAGTAATATGACGGTCTTATAGAACACAAATAATGGTGCAAATGCCTGCTTTCCGTCAGTAATATGGCGGTCTTGTAGAACACAAATAACATCGCCAATGCCTGCTTTGAATCAGTAATGTGACGGTTTTATAGAACACCAATAATATCCCAAATGCCTGCTTACTGGTAGTAATATGACTAACTTAATGAACAGAAATAATATTGCAAATTCCTGCTGTCAGTCAGTAATATGACGGTCTTATAGAACACAAAAAATATCACAAAAACCCGCTTTCAGTCAGTAATATGACATTCTTATAGAACACACATAATATCCCGAATGCCTGCTTTCAGTCAGTAATATTACGGCCTTATAGAACACAACAAAGTTTGCAAATGCCTGATTTCAGTTAGTAATATGACGGTCTTATTGAATATAAATAATATCGCAAATGCCTGCTTTCTAGTAGTAATAACACGGCCTTATAGAACACAAATAATATTGCAAAAGCCTGATTTCAGTTAGTAATAGGACGGTCTTATAGAATACAAATAATATTGGAAATGCCTGCTTTCAGTCCGTAACATGACGGTCTTATAGAACACAAATAATATCGCAAATCCCTGCTTTTTTGTAGTAATATGAAGATCTTATAGAAAACAAATAATGACGGTGTTGTAGAACACAAATAATATCGCAAATGGCTGCTCTCTGTTCGTAATATGAGGGTGTTATAGAAGACAAATGATATCGCAAATGCCTGCTTTCTGGTAGTAATATGACGGTCTTGTAGAACAAAAATAATATTGCAAAAGCCTGCAACACAAAAAATATTCCAGATGCTTGCTTTCTGGTAGAAAGATGACGGTTTTATAGAAAAAAAATAATATCGTAAATCCCTGCTTTCAGTCAGTATTATTAAGGGCTTAAAGAACAGAAATAATATCGCAAATGGTTGCTTTCCGTCAGTAATATGACGGTCTTATAGAACACAAATAATATCGCCAATGCCTGCTTCTTTGTAGTAATATGACGGTCTAATAGAACACAAACAATATTGCAAATGGCTGCTTTTAGCCGGTAATATGACGGTGTTATAGAAGACAAATAATGTCGCAAATGGCTGCTTTCAGTGAGTAATATGACGGTGTTATACAACACAAATTATATCGGAAATCCCTGCTATTTTGTAGTAATATGACGGTCTCATAGAACAAAAATAATTTTGCAAATGCCTGCTTTCAGTCAGTAATATGACGGGCTTATGGATCACAAATAATATCGCAAATGCCTCCTTTCAGTCAGTAATATGAGGGACTCATAGAACACGAATAATATCGCAAATGCCTGCTTTCAGTCAGAAATATGACGGTCTTATAAAACACAAATAATGTACCCAATGCCTGATTTCAGTCAGTAATACGACGGTTTTATAGAACACAAATAATATTGCCAATGGTTGCTTTCCGTCAGTAATATGACGGTCTTATAGAAAACAATTAATATCGCAAATGCTTGCTTTCAGTGAACAATATGACGGTCTTATAGAACACAAATAATATCCCAAATGCTTGCTTTCAGTCAGTAATATGACGGTCTTATAGAACACAAATAATATTGCAAAAGCATGCTTTCTGGTAGTAATATGACTGTCTTATAGAACACAAATAATATCGGAAATGGATGCTTTCAGTCAGTAATATTACGGTCTTATAGAACACAAATAATATCACAAATGTCTGCTTTCTGGTAGTAATATGATGGTTTTATAGAACACAAATAATAATGCAAATGCCTGCTTTCAGTCAGAAATATGACGGTCTTATAGAAGACAGATAATATTGGAAATGCCTGCTTTCATTTAGTAATAAGACGGTCTAATAGAACACAAATAATATCACAAATGTCTGCTTTGTGGTATTAATATGACGGTTTTATAGAGCACAAATAATTTTGCAAATGCCTGCTTTCAGTCAGTAATATGACGGTCCTATAAAACACAAATAATATCGAAAATGCCTGCTTTCTGTCAGTAGTATGACGGTCTTATAGAACACAAATAATATTGCAAATGCCTGCCTTCAGTCAGTAATATGACAGTCTTATAGAACAAATATAATATCGAAAATGGCTGCTGTCAGCCAAGAATATGACGGCCTTATAGAACACAAAGAATATTGCAAATGCCTGATTTCAGTCTGTAATATGACGGTCTTATAGAACACAAATAATGTCGGAAATGCCTGATTTCCGTTAGTAATATGACGGTCTTATAGAACACAAATAACATCGCCAATGTCTGCTTTCAATCAGTAATATGACGATCCTATAGAACACAAATGACATTGCAAATGCCTGCTTTCTGGTAGTAATATGACGGTCTGATAGAAAACAAATAATATCACAAATGCCTGCCTTCAGTCAGTAAAATGACGGTCTTATAGAACACAAATAAAATCGCAAATGCTTGCTTTCAGTCAAATAATATGACGGTCTTATAGAGCACAAATAAGTTTGCAAATGCCTGCTTTCAGTCAGTAATATGACGGTCTTATTAAAGACAAATAATATCGGAAATGGCTGCTTTTAGGTAGCAATATGACGGTCTAATAGAAAACAAATAATAATGCAAATTTCTGCTTTCAGTCAGTGATATGACGATCTTAAGGGACACAAATAACATACAAAATGCCTGCGTTCAGTCAGAAATATGACGGTCTTATAGAAGACAAATAATATCCTAAATGCCTGCTTTCAGTCAGTTATATTACGATCTTCTAGAACACATATAATATCGATAATGCCTGCTTTGTGGTAGTAAAATGACACTTATAGAACACAAATAATGTCGCAAATGCCCGCTTTCTGGTAGTAATATGACGGTCTTATAGAAAGCAAATAATATCGCAAAAATGCCTTCTTTTAGTTTGTAATATGACGGTGTAATAGAACACTAATAATATCGCAAATGCCTGCTTTCTGGTAGTAATATCACGCTCTTAAGGAACACAAATAATATTGCAGATGCCTGCTCTCAGTGAGTAATATGACTGTCTTATAGGGCACACATAATATCGCAAATGGCTGCTTTCAGCGAGTAATCTGACGGTCTTATAGAACACAAATAATATCGCAAATGGATGCTTTCAGTCAGCAATATTACGGCCTTATAGAACACAAATAATTTTGCCAATGCCTGCTTTCAGTCAGTAATATGACGGTCTAATAGAACACAAATAATATCGTAAATGCCTGCTTTCAGTCAGTA
>JAOYNN010236198.1:0-10541 GCA_025770095.1 Goniobranchus kuniei
GGATAAAAATGGTCAAAATATTGCTTGTAATAATAATTTGTTCACACAATAATGAAAAATTATGTTCATGAATAGATCCCAGACATGTAATTAAAAATATTTGAAGTAGTAAATCATGAAGGTTTTTAAAAATAAATTTTCATTTAATAAAATTCTCACTGCAGTGATAAGAATAAATAAAGATATTGATTTCGTTTGCAGTGTAATTTTAAAGATCAGCCTGATCTCTGACTAAAAGTTATTTATTTCAAAGGTGGGTCAAATCCTGTGTTATTTTCTTTAAACAATTCTGGTAGTAAATGACATAAAACAATCAAATCTCGCTAGCAGCAGTTATAACTTTGTTAATTTTTTGAGTGCTTTTCTGAGTTATATTTTCATCCCAAACTACAATACAAAAGGTAAAAATACTCTGAATGACTGATTTATAAAAGAGTTTTAAAATGGTGTTATCAACTTTGAAGGACCTGAGCTTGCACAAAAAATACAGTGCTGGTTCAGTTTGGAAGCTGTTCTTGAAATGTGGTTGGACCAGCTCCGATCCTTTGAAATTGTGACTCCTAAATACATTTAAGAATATACAATTTAAACTTCCTAACTTATAAAGTTTATAGGGGTGCGATCGGGCTTGTCCTGCCTGAATAAAAAATAACTTCTTTGGTTTTCCCAGCATTCAATAAAAGGAAGTGATCATTGCACCATTTAACAAAATGAGGACAACTGAAGCTTGAAATTGCTAAAAAATACTTATGAGTACTATTGGTACTTACGACGACATTGGCCATCTTGCAAAGAAAATCCATCACCACAGTCACATCTATAAGTACCAGGTAAGTTTACACATTTTTCTGTAAATATGTCACAGTGATGGCTACCATCTGCACATTCATTGATATCTGAAAAGATTTTACACACAAAAAAAACCCAATGTGATTGAAAGCAATATTGAAAACATACAAGCTAAACAATCAAATTGTAGATGTTTCTGTGAGAATGAAAAACAATTTAATATTCCTCATTAAAATCAAGGAAATCCCTATTATTTTCTTTAGCTCAAGTGTTTATTAAACCAAAAAAAAAAGAATTTCACCTATGCAGCTGGTACAGTTGGAGATGTATCCCTTATTGCAATCACACTGTCTGGTCAACTGTCCATGTGCGTTCAATTTATGGAAGCACACTTTAGATCCATCGTCTACTTCTTCACCTAAGAAATTTCAGTAGGAAAGTCAGGAGTGAATGCGCTACTCAAATGAACAGTAAACAAAACAGCACCAATGATAACGTTACACATAATTGATCAGAGGTATTAATCAAAAGTTTGATGTACAACATTTAAGAAATTCCATGTAATCACAAATGCTTATTTCCTCGATGTAAACCAAATCCACGATTTATCTCTCTCTCAAGTGGCATGTCCTTTCCAGGATGTGGCCTTCATGACTGCCATCTTGAATTTATCTCTGTCCTGCGCTATCTTTCCTGCAGTGCAAGTTTTCTTGGATGTCATCACACCATCTTCTCTTCTGTTTCCTCTCCCTTGTTTGCTGGGCATCTTTCCTTCCATTATGGTTCTTTCAAGGCTCTGGTGTCTTTTTGGGTGGCCAAAGAAGGTCCACTTTCTTTTCTTTATTGTTGTCGTGAGCCAATCTCTTTCAATGTTTAGATCTTTCAGGATTGATTCATTTGTTCTTTTTTGGAGCCGTGATATTTTAAGGATTTTACGATAGCATTTTAATTCAAGGCTAGATATTATTGCTAGTGCTAATGTGCCATGCTTCACATCCATATATGGCTATTGGGAAGATGCAAGTTCTAAGTATCTTAATTTGTATGCCTTTGCTTGTTCCATGCCAAAGGGCTTTCATTTGGCCCAGGCGGTTGTAGGCCATTGAGCATCGTCTAATTTCCTGGCGAATGTCTCCATTTATTACAAAGTATTGTTCCTAGGTAATTGAATTCGCTCACTACCTCTATTCGATCGTTTCCAATCTGGATGGCACGGTTTCTGGTTGCCTTGTCCGTCTTCATGATTTTTGTTTTCTTTGCATTTAGGTGGAGGTTTTGGCTTTCACTATTTCTTTAACTGTTTCTATAAGTTTTTGCAGGCCTTCAGGACTTGTTGACCACCTATGTTTAAGCTATCAAAAGCTTGAAAAGAGCTATCTTCATACAGTTTTCGCATGATGTTCTCAGAGTATATATTGAATAAGTATGGTGATAGTATGCATCCCTGTAGGACCCCTTGTTCTGCTTTAAACCATTCTGATCTTTCACTGTCTAGTCTAACTGCTAGAATAGTGTTACAGAAGGGAATAAACAAATTCCTTTTATCACTATCACCTTACAAATATGGTTGCTTTTTTTCTGGTTCACATCATATATATGGGACTGACTCTGGACTTCATGTTTAAAAAAAAACTGTGACCAAATGCTTTGATATTTTTTTATGAACATTATTTCCATGATTATCTACTGAATAAAAACAGCTTAGGCTGATTGGAGTGATATATGGACAACTTTTTTTGTCAGGTAAGTGTTAGATAAATGTCAACACATTTTTTCTCTCATATGTATCATACCATTTCTGAACTTTTTTTTTTTTTCGCCTTGAATGCACGTACAAGACATTTTTTTCCCCAAGTAATCTTATTCTTCAAATCGATATTAGGTTGATATGGTTTTGTAACTTTGTTGTGGTGTAATATGCATTTTTGCAAATTCCCTACTGCAAACATTTTCACAGGCAAAACCTGCCTGGTATAAAAGGGAAAAATCCTGGGTGTGGAAAGAGTTAAATCTAAATATCTAGAATCTGGATCTATTAGGCCTTTGTCCTAGTTTCCAGACCCAGCCTAGATCAATTGCCATTTAAGATATCTAAGTAATCTAGATCTACAATGTATATTCTGTTGTAGACATAATATACAGTGGTCGCCACCATACATCCACATTTCTACAGGATATGGAATTTTTTCTTAAAATTTACCCCTCTAACATGTGACATTGTCCACATTACTTCACCTAACATCTACATTTAGGAGACGTGTTGAATATCGTCTCTCTCCCCCCCCCGTAGCTCATGGCAGACATTCTGAGAAAGGGGAAATGCGTAATGCTAACTTTGACTCTATCAGAAAAGAAAACTGTAGTCACACCTCACACCTCGAACCATTCATGCAGACAACAGATAAGCAATGACACCCGTCGAGACTCCCCTTTTCACCAATAGGTGTAGCTCATTTCAGACATGCCAAACTGGGGGAATGCGTAATGCCAGCCATCTGGCAGTGATTAATAAGCCTAAAACTCTAAGTAAACGTGCTGACCAGTGCGAAACATGGTGCCACCTCTTCGTCTAAACAAAAGAAAGCAATCATCACTGTCTAACACCCCAAAACACTCACACTAGAGCGTAAATACAACAGTTAAGTGATGACCCCTGTCCAGCCTTGCCCACCCACTGCAAAGTGAATGGAGTGACGCTGCTTGTTCATTTCAGTGCACATCAATCATCACCAAATTTAATTTTATTGGCGGCGCGTATAAGGATTGACAGGTAAGCCTTTGCTTTAGAATTGTGTATTCCATGGCTGAGCTACATGCTAATGTCATAGGTAAAAAGGCATCGTTTGATTAGCAATTTCTTCTTCTTCTTAGTTTAGGCAGCCAACGCCATCATGTTGATGAATATCGCCGCGCTGTGTTGTTCTCATCAGTTCCCAGAATTCATCGAGCTTCTCAGTCAACAAAATACATTCTGGCAGTGCATTCCAATCTCTGGAGTTTTGGGGAAGAAGCTCATTTGTCTGTATGTGTTGGATCTTATGATGTTAGACGTCTGTGAACGTGTTGTTCAGCCGCTGTGCCTGTTGGTGCATAGTTAAGGCGCATTCTGTGTAGAGATGTTTATAAGGCCATGATGAAGTTTAAACAAACCCGATGGTCTGGCCTGATATCTTCGTCTCTCTAGGGGGAGGAGACCAAGAGAGTTGGTGTGCGAGTCTATTTCTCTGCTATGCAGGTTGGTAATCCAGTGTACAGCACTTCTTTGTACTTTTTTCATGCTGTTAATATCTTCCAATGTGTGAGGATCCCATACTGAACTCACATCCTCCATTGTGGGCCGCACAAGTGCTTTGTAAACACCCAACTTGACTTTTTTATTGCTTGTCTTGATGTTTCTTCTTAGGAAACCAAGGGTCTTGTTCGCTTTGTTTGTAAAGTTTCGAATGCAGTTACTCAATTTTATGTCTGAACTTAGGGTCACATCAAAATATTTTGTCTGGGTTACTTCTAGTTCTTGATCATGGAGATACAATGCTTGTTAGTGAACATTATGGCGGTGAGTCACGTGTAAGACGGAACACTGGCCGGATTGTTTGTGTTTGAAGTGGTCCATCTCTCATCAACTGCCCTCCACTCCCTTGTCCTCTGCCTTATATCCACACATCTGGCTACCATCCACATTTCTCAGTCTCCCAAGTATGTGGATGTTAAGCTGAAATCACTGTACTACAATTTGCATTTTAATTGGCTTGGATTTTGGGTAGATATGCATGTAAATATGTAATAATCTGGATCACTTGAAAAAACATGGGGGTAGCTTGAAGGACAGAACCAAAATAAGGTATGATTATATAACTCTCCGCTAACAACAGTCCTAGTATACTTCTAAGACCCATTTACATCCCTGCAATTTGAATCACCAATTAAGATGTATTTCAGGAATTAGATCTACCTGTTTGGCATCAGGTCTAAAAGCTGAACTGTTTTCACCAAATCTCATCATAGGCTCTGTGGGACACCAGTATTCAAGAGAAAGCTGAAGTCCTAAGGGGTCTTTTCTGTACAGATCACCAATCTGAAAAAAAAAAAAATACCAGCATATCTCTCACATTATAATACGTTTCTCCACCAGACTCTAATGATAATGCTCACACAATGTATGAAAATTATGGCTCCAGAGAACAAGAAGAATAGGGAAAGATAAACAACTGCACACACGTTCTGCACATTATCTGAGTTCTTCAAATGTCCCAAGACCAATCCTAGCCCCAAAGTCTATGTACCTCATATGCCCTGCATTCACGAGTTACAGCAGTTCCCACTTAGATTCATCAGGGGAAACTTCTTCTGAGTCAATAACACTAATAGCATGTGTTCTTTCAGACCAACCTAAGATTTCACTAAGGTATGTATCACACATAATTCTTTGAAAATATTGAATAAAACAGCAACAAACCAGTGTCATGAAAGCACACATATCTCCCCTTTGGGCCGGTGGATCCTGTCCCTCTGCCTGATGGGCCAAGATGATTCTGCTCATTTCATCTCCCCTGTTCCTCAGCTCTTTTGTCTAGGGAAACCAAATGAACATAGGGTTAAATCAATATGCTAAAAAAGAACTGAAATAGGTAAATCAAGCTTGAAAAGCAAATGAAAGCAATAACAACAAAATCATTTTTGTCATTTAAGAGAAAAAACCCATTAAAAAACTATAAATAAGTGGGGTTTTTTTAAACAATAATACATTCTTTTTTTTCAGATGTGAAAAATGATAACTGAATCAATTTTCCCATTTCCCTTCAACCACTGTTTTAAGAATTCTACTATTCAAATTATTCTTTCAAATATTGTACTAAAATGAATATCAAAAGAATATCAGCACTCACTTTCAGTGGCATCTGATGAATGAAGTCTGTAATAAGTCCATGTAACTCTCGAAGATAAAACTCCTGAAAATATAATTAAACAGAAGCAAACATAAAAAACCCCAAAAACATTAGCTCTGCCAATATTTTCAATGTTTTAAAATAGAAATGAACAATCAATATAAAAACATATATGGACAAGTAATCTAACAACCATAATTTTTCACTGGGGGGTGGGGAGATGAAAATATGGGAGGAGGGTTTTCTTGTTCTGCATAATACAATGAACAAAAAAAGCAGTGATGCAGTGAAATTTATTTGAACCTTTGAAATGCAGATTTTTTCAGGAGAATGGGATGTGTAAAATGGTCAGACAGGGTATCAAATGAAAAAGTATGTAAAAGATGACAAACTCAGAAGAATTTATTTAAAACCATACAATACAGAAAATTGGTATATTTCAGGCATATAAAAGATATGAAAACATTATGAAAGAGATCCTAGAAGAAAACACAAAAGGAAAAAGAGATAAAGGTAGCCAATGATTAAATGTGGATTGACAATGTAACTAAATGGACAGGATTGAGTACAAAACACAGCTCAACTTTTGCGAAGGACAGACCAATGAGAAGAAATATTTCTAGTCTACCTCAAAGAAACGACACAGGATGAGGATGATACAATGTCACAGATTAAGTTGGTGTTTCTGTCACAGAGCATATGAACATGAAACTTTCTAGTTTATCATTTCTTGTCCAATGGTAGCCAGCTGCTGAGCATTCAGGTAAGTGTTAAGATGATGGGTATGTAAAGAGCAATATTGGTCAGAGACATTACAAATAAGAGATTAACAAGCTCTATTTATATGAGCACTTTAATGGCTATTTTATCTTGAAAATGACTTACGGTAGTTGTGTTGGATAAGGTCATGCCATGAACAGGTTGAAAATAAATGAAAAGTATGATAGTTTCACAGAACATTGGCTGTAAATAGAGGTGATAACTATAGAAGGTGACCATTAGGTAGGAATTAACTTGAACACTTTAGATGCCTTCTGTACAAGTGCTAAAAGTGGCAGTGCCGTAGCATTACAATTCTTATATTGAAAGGAATATTAAATTAATGTTCAGGCTCACACTTAACTCAACAGGAATCACCCATGTTGTTTAAGTGAACTATCCCATAGACTTGCAGAATATTGAAAACGCAATAACACATTCCTTTTAAAGAAAACTGATGCATCATCCTTAGAAATACAGCATGCAAAATTACCTCTGAATGGAAACTGCTTGAGGTAACAATGGCTGTACTGAGAAAAGAAAAGATGTTACCCTCAAGGGAGAGGTCAATCAATCTTTCATCATCCTCAAAACAGTCACCCCCATTACCCGATCCTGAAGAAAAATAAGAAGATTGGTTGAGTGCAGCATCCACAACACTACTGAACAATGCCCTTGTTTTATTTAAAAACCATACATAACCAATATCTTCTGTTCAAACTCTAAATTGCAGTTAATATTTCCCACATCTGAATCCCTGACCACTGCCAAAAATGATGCCAACTTAAACATCTACTCAAATTCTCTTTATTTTAAACTGTAATTCTAATTTCCATGACTGAATTAATCACTATTGCATAAACAGATGACTAGCAATCCTCAGGTGAGTAAGTTAAAACCCAGGTCTGCTACAGTCTACTGCCAGTTATCCGGATCCTCCACTATCAATATAAAATGTCAATGTCAGTAAGAGACTGAGATGAGTTATGGAAACCAATTTGATGAAATGATCTCGACATTTAGAGATTAAAATTACACCAATATTCCAATCCATCCACTGTCAATAAAGATTATATAGATTAAAACATCTCCAAAGGTAAAAGGTAATAATGTTGAAACTGACTCACTTGTAACTTGGCAGCCTTATAGAACAAATAATTTTGTTTTCACTAGCAAAACTTTCAAAAAGATCCATGCAGTAGAATGGTTACACTGTGGATTTATTCAAGCATATCATTGTTGAGACAATATCACACAACATCTGCCCCTTTCACTGTCAGCTCTGCTGGATACCAACGTGAGAATCAACGCAGGGAAGCCTAGATCTTGAACCAGATAGATCTAGAGTAGAACTAAATCTATACCTAGAACAATCTTGATCTAGATCTACCAATATTATATTCATAGATCTAATCTACAATAATCAACCGATGCTTAAAACTAGATATAGGTCTAAAATTGGAGTTGGATACTTAAAAGAGTGTTAAAGGTGAACAGCAATAGAAAACTGTTTTTGTCTCAGCTGACTACGTTCTGTGTGATAAATCTAGCAGATAAAATTTGTTGTCTATAATATAATGACTAGTACAATTTTGTGTGGTACCATATCATTTTTCAAAAGAATAGAATAACATTGGTGGTAGAGCTTAATCACAAACCCCATCTCCTTTTGTTACTACTTTTTCAAAGGAAGCTTCCGCTATCCAATTCTTTTTATATGGTGCACAACAACGTTCCTCTACAATATACAACTTTTGAAACCTTAAATAAATTAGGCTCATATATCCACACACTGTAGAGAACCAATTTATTTCGTACTGTCCCAAAGCCCTTTACAACTTAGGTCGTGACAATGATGTAGTGAGCCTTCAAAGTTGTAGTCGGGTTTTTGGGTGCCCATCCTGTATAGGGCATTGAACAAAGATGAGATCACATCTCTGTGGAAACCGATTTCAAACCCAGTCCGGTCTGCAAAGATGAATCACCAGACATGACGTACCTTCAGCAGCCGTTAAAACTACCACAAGTATAGCTGCATTTGAGAGCTCCTTTGGGTTCTTGCATATCATACTAGTAATACTTTGTTTTGAGAGGAAAATGAGTTGGTAGTTTGCCAGAGACATTGTATCGTGGTGTAAAAATCTGCTCTCATCATGCATGTTGAAAAATTGAATGCCAGGTAACATGCAGATACAATCTACTAAAATAATCATTTGTTCACTGATTTTGATGCTAAAGCCTAAAAGTGATTATGCCAGATAAAACTAGAAGTAGAATATAAGGCCAGAAGTAGGTACCACAAACTGCATTCCTGCCCTTGCATAAATCATCGCATAACATGAAAAACTTCTTTACAAGGTTGGTCAGAGAATATGGCAAGGTCATTCGCGGCGAAAAAAAGAACATCTTTTTCTTCACTCTTTTCTCCCTTTAGTGTTATCATTTGTTTTATTTGGTTATTTATCTTTCACAACCATTAAAAGTAGTTTAAAAAGTTGTCTTTCAAAGAAAATGATAACAGCAAGGCCCAGCGCAGACAAAGAATTTCTGACTCGTCTTACAAAATCTCCCCATACTTCGGCCCTTGACCATCAAATGCGTGTTAAACATCAAACGAAAGAGGAGAATCACCTGCACATAATGATATCACACAAGCCCTGATATTATAGCAGAGGAGAACAAAAAATTTTGTAAATTTTTTCAACCTGAGAAAATGCTGGTTTCCTGAAGCAAAATACGGCTTGTATTAAAGAAATTTAATTGTCTATATTTTGGCCAAGTTTGATATTATTGCAATTCCCCTTGACCAAAGCATTAAGCCCTAAAGACATCCTATCAGGCTGCTTTCCTCCAGGTTTCGAGCCGACTCGCCATCCTGGCTGAACAATGAGTAGACCCTTCCCGCGAGTACTACTGTACTAACTTGAGCAACATGCAGAGTGAAGACAGCCATCATTTTCTGCAACTAGATCTAGAGACTTGGAATCATATCTTTGTAAGTATAATAACTTGTAAGTATGTCTGTACATAAGATTCAGAAATAAATTAAAGGGGCATATTACTTGTTCCCTCAGAAAGCTTGATTGAGGGAGGAAGTGTAACACAATACACAGCCATTCACGTGAGGAAAACTCAGCATGTTTTCTTCCGTCCTTCCGATTCTTTCCACTTTATTCCTTCCTTTTCCTCAGCTTCAACTTCATTTTTCATAGACTTAGGCCTACAAGTCATTATTATATACACTAGGTGCACTTTCCAACGTAGATCTTTAGATCTATTTTTTCCGTTTGATTTAAAGTAAAACACGAAACTAGGGATGTCAGTCTTTTAAAAAACAACAACAACAAAAACTTATAAGAAAAGAAAATCTATGACAGAAGAGGCCAATACCGCACAGCAGTTATGTTACAGAGAAATATTTAGAAAGTGCTACAGAGAGTAAGAGGGAGAAGAAGTAGAGAAGGAAAGAATGGGGAAGGAGAATAGGAGAGGGGGAGCTGGGAAGGGTGAAAGAAAAGAGATATATTTAATTTAATGTCAGAGTGGAACTTTATTCAATGTTTTCAGTTAATCAATTACATGTTATGTAAAGCCAATCAATAAGGTTATATGTACACCATCTGTAATTATGTTTTTATTATAATAACTGACACTTGTCACGTGTTGATTGATTTAATTTGCTTTATTACTTTTATTGCAAATATCGTTCTTTAGCACCAGTACTAGCGGGTTTGGTTTCCTCACTATTGGGCTATAGGGACTTTCTACGTCTCTGTGATAAACAGATAGAAGCAGTCTATCTACAGTTGATAAACACTTTATATATAGTTTGCATTCATTAAAACTTTATTTTATGTTTCTTTTTGGTTTGTTGCAGCAAGATGAAATACTGTACACAAAGCATTATTCATACTCTTTACTTGTACAGGCGATGAAACTTCTGGCTATGTTGCTCTTCTAAGCCCGTTTTGCATGACTGGAAGGGGACGCACATCTGTTGGTCTGCTGGTTTCATCAAACAATATACTGATTCTACAGTTTGATCTCCTGAGACAGGAGCATGTATCAAGATAAGAAGATGTAGACCTATATACAACGGACCTGACA
>JAOYNN010236309.1:0-10539 GCA_025770095.1 Goniobranchus kuniei
CCGTATGCCTAGTATAATTAGGGCTCTACCCCTAATTCCCCTATACCCAGTCATGGGTTCGGGACTAACTTTACTTAGTGTTGACTGTGCACCGAAACAATTCTTTCTTTTTTCACATATTATATCAAATCTGTACAGTTCAGAATGCTGACCAAAAGTGGATTGTAAATAACTTTATTAAATCTTTGCTTTTCAGTTCATGTGCTCTTTATTGAATAGCAATGATTGCAATGAATCTGAAAGGAACAATTGAAAAGGATGAGTTAGGATTGAGTACACATAACACAAAAACAGTAACAAGTAACAGTGACAGAGAGTCGGTGATGCTCTGTGCCCCACCCAAGTCTTTGGAGAGAATAGGATCCCAAAAGACTGAAAATTAAAAAGTAGTCCCTCTGCTGGTGTGGCCTGAAGTGACAGGCAAGATTGTTTCTTTAAGACCAGGGTTGTTGAAGGATTCCAAAGCATGCAAAGCCCTGGGCTTATGAGGATTTGCTCTAGTAGATGTTGGCTTTGAGTCACCAAAACAGAATCAGATATGTTCAGTGGCAGCATGATGTCAGGGCTGCTTCTCTTAGTAATAGGTGTGCTGGCCTGTGGGTGTCAAGGAGGGGTGGGTGAGGTGGATTGCAGGGGAGGGGATTGCTGCGCCTGTGGATCCTTGAATGAATCACGTGCTGGTGAGAGTGGTACAAGTGTAGTGTCAGGTTTGGCCATTTGTTCCCTGATGCCAAATGGGGATCGTGGTGGGCTTGTCATTTGGATCGCTTCATGGATGGGGAGAAGTGATGGTATCATTGCTAGTGGAGACCTGGGTATGACTGGTACATACTTTCTTAGGCTTCTCCTGTTGCGGAGGGTCACCCTGCCTGATTCATCAACTCTGATAACATATTGATCAAATTGACGGACCTCTATCACAATTCCAGTTTTATCCCATTTTGTAGGGGAAGGCCCAGTTTGGTTCTGAATACGGACACAGTCACCCGCTGACAGTGGTGGCAGAACACGAGTGTGGGCAGACAGACACTCATCTACTCGCATGTGGTGATTCCTGAATGCTTCCTCATGAGAAGACAGTTTCTCGCCATGTCTGATAAAGCAGATATTTTCCAGGGTGGATTGGGATGTCTCGCACAGGGCGGTCAAAGATGCACATCGCAGGTGAAAGGCGGGTGTCTCTGTCTGGTGTACAGTGGTCTCCGCGTAACATCCACCTGTCTTACATCCACATCCGCCTAACATCCACATTTCTCCAGGATACAGAATTTTTTCTTTAAGAATTACTCCTCTTACGTCCACATTTTCCACATCACTTTGTCTATCATCCACATTTTGGGAGAACATTGAATTATATCTTTCACCTGAACGACAAAAAAAAAAGAAAAAAAGAAAGGATCAATAGCCTGTACATTTCAGATGTGCCATAAAAGGGGAGTGCGTAATGCCACCCTCGTCATCCACAACAAAAGAAAATGCTTGTCACCATCTCACACCACAAACCATTCATACAGACAACAGGTAAGCAATGACACCAGTCAAGACCCCCTTACCCATTGACATGCTGAATAAGAGTAATGCATAGTGCTAACCATCTGGCCAGTGATTTATTAACCTATAAATTTACAAGCGCTGGCCACTGTGAAGAGATGGCACCAGTTCGTCGTCCAAACAAAAGGGGCCAGCGTTTTGACCCTGTCCCGCCCCACCTCACCCACCCACTGCATAATATTGAAAGTGGCAATATTGCTTGTTCATTTCATTGGCCATTGCATAACCAAATTTTATTGGCCCGGACAATGATTGACATGTAAGCCAATCAGTATTTAATCTACTCACAGCTCACAAAGACATTGGCCATGCCTTTTCTTTAGATTTGTGCATTCTTTCATTGAGCTACATGCAATGCCATGGGTAAATAGGCCGCTCTCTAGCCCTCCGTCTTACATCCACATCCAGCTAACATCCACATTTCTCTGTCTCCCAAGGATGTGGATGTTAAGCGGAGACCACAGTACTGTGGTAGTGTAAGATGGCTCTCTGGAAGGCATCAGTATTGATATTGCCATCGCGCCCGGTGTTGTCCACTATCAGCTCTGCTGTTGCTATGGGGGAAGGCCACAGA
Organism: Goniobranchus kuniei; assembly: GCA_025770095.1. NCBI lineage: Eukaryota > Metazoa > Mollusca > Gastropoda > Nudibranchia > Chromodorididae > Goniobranchus > Goniobranchus kuniei. Next base: position 2,126 of record JAOYNN010236309.1, read on the forward strand.
TCACAGACGGTGATGTACTCCCCACTTGTGTTGGAACTTAGTGGTGGCTGTGGACCTCGATCAGATGACAGCTCATCACCACTGATCCCAAATGTTGTGAAGGTACGCCTGAGGCCTGCAACGAGGCCTGTGGTGCCATCTGAGGACTTCTCTGCTATGGGCCATTTGCTTATGTCACTATGACCAAACAGTTGTGGTCTGCATAGTGAAAGTAGTCCGTGCATATGCATTGGAAAGGGTTCTGTGGCTGTGCTGGTGGTGTGTTGGGGACGCACTAGGCTACGATGAGGTCATTTTGTTGGAAGGAGAGCAATGCAACCTCGTGTCATTTATGGCAGTTGTCATGCCAGGCCAGAACACAGATTCCTCTGCCAGTGAGCACATTTGAGATGTTCCTTGATCCTTGGTGTGCAGCGTGTAGGAGACGCAGCACTTTTTCCCGAAGGTAAGGTGGTACGATGATCCTGTCATTATAAAGCACAACCCCATCATAAGTGGTCAACTTGTCTCTGTATTGCTAGAAAAGGCTCTGAGTTCACTCGGGAGATCATCTTTGGTGTCTGGAAATCCAGTTTCTATGATTTGTAGGAGGCTATTCATCGATGGCTCACTGCTTGTTGCTATACGGATATTATCCCAGCATGGACAACTATCTTGAGCTGTTTTGTCTGCTTCTGAGCCGGCCGCAACATCATCGGGTAAGTGCATTGAGGTTGGGGAGCTGACTGGGTGTCTTGAAACAGCATCCACGGCAGCATGACAAACACCTTGAATGTGGATGATGCGGAATCTGAATTTGAGAGTTTTTTATTTTAAATTCCGTAATCGCGAGTTTGGTGTAGCCTCTAAGCTCCTGTCCCCAAATACCTTCAGGAGGGATTTGTGATCCATAGCAAATGTTAGGTTTGGGCATCCAAGGATGAAGTGACTTGTCTTCTCAATGGCATTCACCACTGCCTCACCTTCTATTGGTGCATACCTGGCTTCTGCTGGGGAGGTGAAATGGCTGCTAACTAGAGTTATCTTCCAACTGCTTCTGCAGCAAAAGGGTCAGACGGATTCACATGTTCAGTGTTTCTGGAAAAGCCAGAAGCCTAGGCCGTCTTTGCTGAAATCTGTTGCCAGGCAGGTTGGTTTGGTTTTGTCAAAGATCTTCACACCCCTCTGGCAGGTTGGTTTGGTTTTGTCAAAGATCTTCACACCCCTCTTGATTTCCTCAATTATGACCTGCGTGGTCTCTTCGAAAAGGTCATTCAGAGAGTCCGACCAAACAAAACGGTAATTGGGCTTCAAGATGACACTGAACGGTTGCATTCTATCTGCCGAAGCAAAGACATATGAAACTTGCTTCACCAACTCTTAATGCCTATCACGTTCCATGGTGTGGGGAGTTCTTTATGGCTTCTTAGATCTTGGTGCATGGCCTGACGGTATTTGGGGCGATCTCAAAGCCCACAAAAGTGACGGTTGGTTTTGCAAAAGAGAACTTGCTCGGATTGAGGATGATTCCATTCCGTCCACAGATATTTAACCATTAGCAGCTTGAAAGAAGCTTTCCTTGATGGAGCTGGACCACATTATGGTGTCAATGATGACTTTGGTTTTGTTCTTAACGTCACAGACAATTTCATCAAATTGTCTGGTGAAGACATCTCCTCCGGCCAGGTAACTCTGAGTGCATACGCAATATCAGTATCTACCCCATGGTGTGATAAATGTGGTTACGTGCTGTCCTTCCTGCGAGGGTACTACTGTGGTATCCATTCCACACATCAAATATGGTCTTGCAAGTGTTGGGTGGAACTGCGCGGGCCTGGTGAAATGGTGATTGGGTATGATGTGTTTCTCTGGTGGCATATCTGTTTAGGGCCTGAAAGTCAACAGTGCGCCTGGGTTGACCTAACTTCTTGGCATGTATAACCATGCAGTGGCGCCATGTGACAGATGTTCCAATTGGTACAGGCTCTATGACTACTGCTGGATATCTCGTTCCAAGCCAGCCATCATTTACTTGTTCCTGCTAGTGGATTGGGATGGGAATGGATGTGTGATGTGCAGCAAGTTTTGCATCTGGATCAATCAACAGGCGCATAGGCGGGCCAGACGTCATTGGTAAGGGTTGGTTTCAAACACATTGAATATGCTTGCCTTGTAATGGTTTAGCAGCCCGTCCTCCAACTTCTTGCTGGGAATGGGAGGGAAAGTGGTAGTGGCGGTGTGGCTTGGCATAGTGGTCAATCACTGTCCAAACTACCAATATGCTTTGGTGCAGGGATGACATCATTCATGGCTGATGTGGATACTGCCACAGTCGAGCCAAGGGCTGGGAAGCTGGCAGGTATCAGGCCCAAGGTTATACATGCCGCCTTGGATAAGAAAAACTTGTCTGTTGAGTCTGTGAAATAGACAATTTGGCTTGTAGTGGGGGGTTCTTTGCTTTTTGAGATGCCAGCAATCGGAGGACAAGTGCACCCAATATTGTAATTTGTTTCTGGTTCGCTGCCTTCATTCTCATGGTGGCGGGAGTCAGGTGGCGTTTGTCCAGTCCAAGGTATGATAGGAGGGATGTGCCTGCAAGGCATGATTAGCATCCGGTGTCTGCCACAGTGGGGTCGTTTATCTTCCTTGTCGCTTTCCTGAAGGGGGCTCTAATGCCCACAGCTTCAGCATCAGTGGGGAGGGCCTGTAGGTGGACCTAAATGACTGGTTTTGAGTCTGAGGGCTGCTTCATCTGTACATTGCATAAGGAATCATTAATGTGATGGTCTAATGTGATGGATTCAATTGTGAACAATGTGTCAAAGGTGGCCGTGGCTTCACTTTGGGGAGCCTTCTGTTTGGACTTTCTAAACATGCTTTCAAGATGGTGGGGAAGACCACATTTTGAGCATGTGTAATCATAAGCGGGACAATGTAGTGCACAGTCTTGTCTCCTTGCTGTGTCCAGAGTTTTCACAGTGGCCACAAATTGGGGCTGGTACTTTGTCTCCTTTCTGGTGGACAGGTTTGGAGGCGCTTCCTTTCCTGTTATCTGTAGGAGCTGGCTGCATCCAACACCGCCTGGGATGTGGGTGGTCCAATTTGGCCAGCAGAACGCTTGCCACTTGCTTTTGGTTTGAGGAGCTGAATGGTGTCCCCCAATGACATCTTTTGGTCAGCATGGCCAAAGACATCTAGCTGGATGTCATTGTCTTCTAAACCGATGATGATGGTATGACGGATCATCTCGTCACTGTAGTCGACATGAGCTCCACATTCACGGTTCACCATGAATTGACAGACACTGGCTTGCCCCTTTAAGCGAGCAGAGAATGCTTTTTTTGGTTCATCCCTATCTTAACACATCTGATGTAGCTGCAGTCTGGCTACCATAATGTTTTCCTGGCAGACTGCCAAGGATTTCATGTGCTGGAGGACAGTTTCTTCATCTTTTGATGCTAGAGATCTGAAGCTTTGGGTGAGATCTTTGCAAAGGGCTTCGTCACAGCATTCAAGCAGCTGGTAATCTTCAAGAAAATCATATCGGCCCGTTGATCGACCTAATAGTCAACGGTATTTTATTTCCATGGAGTGTCGCAACACACATTGTGTATTTTAAAAATTGTTAAATGTAGGATGATCCTCTGGCAGGAGGCCTCTACATCAAGAAGTAGAAGAAGAAGAAGAAAGAAGAAGAAGAAGAAGAGGAAGAAGAGGACTGTGTCAAAGAGTGACAGTTTGGTTGCCGCCTTGTAGTTGGACCAGCGCTGTTCAAAGTAAGCCCATTCTTCACTTGTGCCTGATGCTGATTGTGGGTCAACTCACGTTCTGTGCCTTGGCTGGCGTAGCTCAGACTGACGGTGATTGCGCAGCAGCTGGATGAGCCGTTCGTTCGTGCAGATCAATGAGATGCAGGAGTACCTCAAGGGCAATGGAGGAATCCCATGAAGTTGGACAGTCAGGGGTTGGGCAAAAGATATTTTTGTTTGGCACTGACATGGTGGTACTATGAGCGTTGGTCGTGTTTTGCTTTGTAGTGTTTACTTGATGATCATTGTAATCATAAATAACTTTATTAAGTCTTTGTTTTTCAGTTCATGTGCTTTTTATTGATTAGCAATGATTACAATGAATCTGAAAGGAACAGATGAAAAGGATGAGTTAGGAATGAGCACACATAACACAAAAACAGTAACAAGTAACAGTAACAGAGAGTAGGTGATGCTCTAGATTGGTTGAATGTCATGCAAAACTTTCTAAAGATCTTTGAAAGATCTATCTTTTGTTATCAATGAATAGTCTTAATCTTGAGTGTGAGTACTTTGAGGGAAGAAAAATTATTTAGATATTCTTCATCTCTTACATTTTCTGTTATTTATTCCTTTACGTGTAAGTACGTACTCGGTCATTTAGTTCCTTCCGTGCCATTGGCATATCATGCCATCAAAAGTCTCCATGATTTCCTCTCATTAGCTGATTCTTCAGCTTCCTCCCAGGACAGTTCTCTCTTTTTCAGGTCCCTTTCAACAGTTTGTTTCCATGCCTCCCCTTCTTACATTTACCAAATGGTTTCCTTTTCGTCACATATATCGGAAATTGTTAAATGCTCATTCTTTCAAACTGTCCACTGTGTTGTGATTGTAAACGCAACAAGGAGGGGGATAAGCTTGTCCGTTTTAACCATTGCTGCTGTGAGCAATTAGGTAAACAAACAACTGTGTCGTGCATGAATTCATTATGTTACTCAGAAAGTTGTAGACATGAGGAAAGCATAAATGTTTCGAATACTATGAAGTTTTGGATGAGTCATGGTAGGTTGAAACTTGTTTCAATGTAAATGCAGGCTGTAACACAATTAGGGGAACTCCTGTTTAACAGTTGTATTTGCATTAAAAGTAATTTATTGCAAATTATTTTCTTATTGGGTTGCAGGCACATAAGAAAAATCCCATTTTGGTTTCTGAAAATTTGGCAAATAAGTAGGGGAATTAGGAGTAGAGTCCTAATTATACTAGGCATACAGCATAATGTGGTAGTTTTCCATTGCTTTCCACGCCGACTTTACTTTCGCCAAGTCTAGAAAGACCTAGCTATACTGCCTGGTGAACAGGGGGCCCCGAAAAAAATCCACTGCCCAGCTGGGTTCAAACTTGGGCCACATCGAATGACAGTCAGCCGCTCTACCAACTGAGCTACCGGCCTATCCGACAAGTAATTTGGTAACATAAGAAGGAACTTTTGCAATAAAAGTCATTTATCTGACATCTTTCGAGATGTGGAACCCAACCACATCATGGGATTTTTAAAAGCTATTCAATTTTATAACAAAATGTAAGAACTCTTACTTTTTAAATATTGTATTATAAATGTTTTTAAATCTAACATGCACTAGGAGGGAAGATAAAATCTAGATAGTAAAGGGAAACTGAAATCAAGAATGTCCTGAGATCATCCCTATGGGATGTACTGGGCATAAACCACAATCAAATTCAAACTCTAAGTAATTTGGTTCACCCAACCCTGTTTGTGTGGCTCTGACACACGGACAGTTTATCAGGCACATGCAAGAAGCTAAATCACTTCCATCCATCTTGCCTGACCAAGGAAGATATCTAAGATCAAATGATAGGAGAATATTTCTGACATTAGAGTAGCAAGTGTCTTCTGCTTGTAAAAAGATTCAGCTTCAATGGGCTGGGCCTCTGATCAAGATTCCAGTTCCCAAGAATACAAAGATGAAAATGTAAAATTATTGTGGTTCCAAAGAAGAGATTCAAGAACTCACCTTAACATTCTCTTAAAGCATGTGCCATCAGTTTGAGTAACTGTGAAAAGCTCCTCCTTGATTGATCAAAATGAAAAGCTGCCATGACTCATGAAGCCTGGCATGGGAGTACACAGACCTGAGTCAACCTGGAATTAGGGAGACCTATGAAAGGGCAAGACTATTATAATTATAGCCTATGCAGAAAAGACTGAACCTTTTGTTCCCTTTGTGGCAGATACCACCAGGCAGGATTGGTCTGATTGGATGATACATGACAAGCCACAAATGATGTGAAGAGCACATTGTCCATGTGACTGTTCCACTCCTACCTTTTTCATTCTCTTTTGCTCCAACCATCATTATTGAGAGAAAAAGAATGAAAAAAGGAGGAGTGGAGCCGTTCTCACATGGACAACATGCTCTGCACTGGAAACAATTTTATGGCCTGTTTGTGTGTGTGTGTATGTGTATGTGTGTGATATGTGTGTGTGTACGCTTATATACAAATACATGTCATATGTATTGCAATTGATCAGTTTGACTCTCAACCTGCCCACAGAAACCCTCAATAATATGCGGAGGAGCCAAATTTAAGAAATTCTTGAAAACCCATTGCCCCATTGCTGAAGAATCTTTCTGGCCCACATGGTGGTGTTTTGAAGCAAGAATTCAAACTGTTCTTCGTTTTTTACTCCAGGGCTCACCTGTTGTAAATTATGAAAGGTCAGTACATTTGGCTTTAGTAGGTAACAATTGTCTGTGTGGGGAATAAATAATTCCAGTAAATTTTGGGAAATAATGGTAAATATTAGTAGTAGTATTAGAATTGTCAGGTTGATATTGCTAAAGGTACACTGGGTGACTGAGAGAAACTTAGTAGCAGTGAATTTGGCTGTGTATGGAACCGGTTTGGTTGCTTTGATTGGAGGTAACATAAAACAGAAATAATTCATCCTTGAATCATAACATTGTTCCTTCTGTAACTGTGTTGTATTATCATACATGAAATCTTAATCAAAAGTAATTAAAAGCACTTTTGAGTTAATCTTATATTGTTAACATTAAATAAACCTTTTATAAAACTATTTGGTCATTGCTTATTAATTTTGGAAAGACTTTTTCTCCATGTTTGCTATAAATTTGGAAGCTACTTTGTTTGATAAGGTGAGAAGAAATTTTGGATGCCAGTTGTTTAGGAAATAATAATATTTAGATTTGTTAGGTTTTGGGATGAAAGTTATCATGTGTGATAGACATGTGGCTGGGTCTAAATCCATAGTTGAGATATTAGATAGAAAAACTTGAAAATTTATTCAGTAGAACCACTTTATCCCGGGCCCTTGAAATGTTTCAATGACTGTAAGACTTGTTATGCTTTGCTTTATCCAAAACCCGTAAAAAATTAATAGATATTTCATTTCTAAATATTTGGATGCTTGATGTCTTACATGTTTACATCTGCAATGTCTCTTGCATGAGATGAATATAAATGAGCAGAATCCTCTTTTCTCAATAAATTTTTCTTTATCTTGTATTTCTAATTTTTTTATGATCAAAAAGGCTGTAAGAGAATAATGACTTCAACAATGAAATGCAAATTTGAATGAAATGTCTTTTTTTTTTTTGTCATTTGAAAGTGAATTCATCAAACTTCCAGATGGAGGGCAATTACATTTGGACTGGGAATACAGCAACCAGAAAAGTCAGTATCCTTCTGACTCTCGGCCAACTGTGCTCCTTATGCCAGGCCTCACTGGTTAGTTGATTTAAGCGCAGATTTTTGTTTTCTGATATTGTCCGTGTTTCATTAAAAGATTTTTGAATGAATCTTTTCAGCAAACTGTACTTTATCATACTTTATTTGAGTTCATTTACCATGAACAGTCCTGTTGGCTTATTGTATTTGTTTCTCTCTCTTGACAGTATATATTATATTTTAAGGTGTTGAGTTGCCAAGCTGACTCTTTGCACTGCAACTGAAACTTTGAACAGGCTCATTCACAGATGACATTTTTAACCCTCGAGCCGCTAGCCTATGCGCCTCAACGCTGTCCCAGCCAACTAACGTAAGGCGCGAAGTTGACCCCCGTATACTCGAGTGCCTGGGGCCATTTGAACTGAAGTGACCCAAGTTGACATGAAATTTCGACCGGTCCCGATCCCTTTCATTCTACGTCTGATTGTGTTGTTTAGTTCTTAAGATGCTTCACTCTTTAGTATTTTATGTAATGTAAGCTTTTGTTTTGTTTTCCTTTGCGTGTGTGTGTGGGGATGTTTGTTAGGGTTTGTGTGATCTGTTTGAATTTAATGCGTAGTATTGCATTAGCTATCATTCATTAATTCATTTTCATTGTCATTAATGAATCATGTTACACCCTTCCACCACGGTGAGGCCCAGTACTGGTGACTTTGTCAGAGGGAAAGTTGTCCTAAAAAGGACAGTTATTTGGTGGTAAGAGGAAGGAAGGAGGGAGGTGTTCTTTCTACTCTGTGTGGGTTTCTTCCTGGTCCTGTCTTTCAAGTTCATCATGGTGTCGTTTTGCCCACTTATAATCTTTTTGCGTATGATAAATCTTGAAACATGGATCCATGCAAAGTCCGACATCACATGATGTGCATTCAAACATTGAGACCTTGCGTTTTCCAGTTGATGAGCAAACTACACAGT